>JAANSM010001339.1:0-19262 GCA_036850725.1 Orchesella villosa
AATTACAAATGACTGAAATGATTGAAAGTTTGTGTTTTGAAATTGTTCTGTCTAATTCATTATTTTGTAGAATGAAAATAGCTTAATATTTTCATGTCCTTCTTCGTCTCTAAAAAGTTAGAGTTTTATATGTTTCTACAAGTTGATTTTACTGAAATTTACAGGTAGTACCAATGTTCCAACTGTTGAAAGCACTGGGAGTAACATGGAAAGAAGTCCTAGTGGAGGATCATTAGGAAGAAATCAAAGCGGGGGGAATCTTGAGAACGGTGAAAACCATCCTAACAAGGTTTTTAATTTTAATTAGTTAAAAGTACTGATAAGCATCTTACACACTTCAACTTTAAGGTCAACCTTGAATCATTTTACGAATTGGTTTTTTAGGGAAACACACACTTTATGCGCAAAATTCCTGCAGGAGCCGAAGCTTCTAATATTCTGGTTGGTGAAGTAGATTTCCTTGAGAAACCTCTTTCAGCCTTTGTTCGCCTTTCGCAGTCGGTGCATTTGGGAGATCTGACTGAAGTACCCGTTCCAACACGCTTCTTATTTGTTTTGCTGGGACCCATGGTAAGATGCATATCTACTTCCGTATCTGTATTATTAGATAACTGACTTTATATTGACTATAGCGTATGCTGGTATAGCTATAAAAATACTGAACCATTTACATTTGTATTTTAGGGTGGAATAAGTCGATATCATGAAGTCGGTCGCGCTATGGCCACACTAATGTCTGATGAAGTTTTCCACGATGTAGCGTACAAAGCAAAAAATCGAGGTCATCTCTTAGCAGGAGTTGACGAGTTTTTAGATGCTGTAACTGTTCTACCTCCTGGTGAATGGGATCCCAGCATACGAATCGAACCTCCTGCTGCAATTCCATCACAAGTAAGTTGTTTAGCTACATTTTTCAGTATTTGACAACTCATCAACTATAATTTTATGGTTTCAGTAATAATCTCATAGTGTATCATTAACCCCGTGTCTGTAGGATCCTAGAAAAAGACCGGAGGCTCCGAAAGATGAAGTTAATGAAGAAGAGGAGGAGGAGAAGCAAAGAGAAGAATCGGGTCTAACAAGAACTGGCAGATTGTTTGGGGGTTTAATTAATGACATAAAGAGAAAAGCGCCATGGTTAGTTTTGATGCATATAAGTAACATCACATGATTCACATCGTTTTAACGCGGTTGTATATACGACATAATTGTTTCTCATTAACATCCAGGTATGTTTCGGACTTTAAGGATTCGTTTAACTCACAGTGTTTAGCCAGTTGGCTATTTCTGTACTTCGCCTGCCTAACACCCATTATTACATTCGGTGGTCTGCTAGGAAAGGCAACTCATAATAACATGGCGGCTATAGAATCGCTAGTTTCAGGTTTTGTCTGTGGATTAGGGTATGGTTTCTTTTCTGGTCAGCCACTTACCATTTTGGGTTCGACTGGACCCGTTTTGGTGTTTGAAACAATATTGGTGCAGTTTTGCGAGTAAGTAATGGAATCATACAAACGCGTAGTATTGAATTGCAATAATTGTACCGTTTAACAGCTTATAAGTCTTATACTAATCAAAGTTACGGTAACTGACTCTGATGTTTTGTCTTCCAGGAGCCACGACCTGAATTATTTAGAGTTTCGACTGTGGATTGGTCTTTGGGTATCCGTCATATTAGTAATTTTGGTTGCACTTGATGCAAGTGCTTTCGTGTGTTATATCACGCGTTTCACTGAAGAAAATTTTGCTACCCTAATCGCACTGATTTTCATGGTCGAGGTATGTTCGAAAAAAATTGTTGATTGTTATTCTGGACAAAAACATTTATTATATTTCAACCTTCAGTTACTTTTGGGTGGAATTAATAATTGGTTGCTTGCTATCTCCAGGCTGTCAAAAACGTTGCGGAAATTGGCAAAAAGTTCCCAGTGAATAAGCATGCCGAATCCGGTGGAGGTTATTCCTGTGAATGCAAACCTAATGAAAGTTACCCTGATGCTGCAAACTTTACGTGGGAAGAAGTGAAGTTCACCGAGTGTACAAAAGCGGTAGGTTCTATACTCGTGCATTGTAGCTAGTAATTCCAGAAACATAGATGTGTTATGGATTGAAAGTTTTATTATGGACTCGACCTCAACATTTTCATGCACCACCTAAATGTATAACCTATCTCTTCTATTATCGTGTAGCCGTACCATGGAGAATTGATTGGAAGCGGCTGCAAGTATTTCCCAGACGTTTTCTTGATGTCTGTTCTATTGTTCGTGGGAACTTTCATTGTTTCTATAATGCTCAAGGATTTCAAAACTTCTTCTTTCTTTCCAACAAAGGTATTGCTGATGGCGAGGTTGTTCCTGTATATTTGGAAATATGTTTTAACAGCGTTGAAATATGATTTAACCAATAAATAATGTGAATTTTTATTTTTAGGTGCGTTCTATTATAAGCGACTTTGCAGTTGTGATCGCGATTATCAGTATGTCTGCTGCTGATATGATCATGGGACTTAGAACCCCAAAGCTTCAAGTACCTGAGAGATTTGAACCCACATTACCAGATCGAGGATGGGTAATCAATCCGTTCGGAGGAAACCCCCTTTGGACATTGTTTGTAGCTCCATTACCAGCTCTTCTTGCTACTATTTTAATCTTTATGGATCAGCAAATTACGGCTGTCATTATTAACCGAAAGGAACATAAACTGAAGGTTAAATATTGGAAGAAAGGAATGTTGGCAAATGTTGTTTCTGTGAATAATTTTACTAACAAATGTTCTTACTAATTGCAGAAAGGGTGTGGTTACCATTTGGATTTGTTTGTTCTTGCAATACTGATCGGCTTATGTTCTGTAATGGGAATTCCATGGTTCGTAGCAGCAACGGTTTTGTCCATGAATCATGTAAACTCTTTGAAAATGGAATCAGAATCTGCTGCCCCTGGCGAAAAACCTCAGTTCTTAGGTGTGAGAGAACAACGTGCGACGCACATAGGGATCTTCCTAATGATAGGACTTTCGGTGACAATGACTCCAATGTTGAAGCATATCCCGATGCCAGTGCTATATGGTGTCTTCCTCTATATGGGTTTCGCTTCCTTGAAAGGGATGCAGTTTTTTGATAGGATTTTAATTATGTTTATGCCTTCGAAGTATCAACCAGACTTTATATTTTTGCGGCAGGTACGTTTTCAAGTATACTCTTAGAATGTAGGTATTCAATATTTTCCAGTACTTTAGCCCTAATTCATAAAACTTTTTGTGTTATAGGTTCCATTGCTGAGAGTCCATATATTTACTTTAATACAACTAGCTTGTTTAATAATGTTATGGTTGATCAAATCTTTTAAGTCTACCTCAATTTTATTTCCGTTGATGGTACGTCTACTTTACTTATAAACTACCTTTATGCAATGAAATGTGCACAACTCTATTTGGTAATTTTTCTCTTTCAGTTGGTTGTAATGATTGTGGTCAGAAAACTGTTGGATTTCTTTTTTACCCAACGAGAATTGAAAATTTTGGATGATGTCATGCCAGAAAGTACGAAGAGAAAACAACATGAAGAAGAGATGAAGAAAGCGGAAATGGAACATCATGAAGTAAGATCACCATCAGACGTATGATCGTAACCGCTAACTGTACTTTCATGTTGTAATCCCACATTTACTAAAGCTGTCAGCGACAGTCTTATTAAGCCATCACCTGTAGAACTGCAATACCAGGTCTTTTCTGTCTTGTTTGATCGTTGATATAATGCAGAATACAATATCCATTTTCAACCTAAAAAAAATTGTTTTGTCTACCGTTAACCACAAGACTGAAAGGCATGGTATACACTATTACGTACCTTTAGCAGCTCCCATGTGATGTTGCGCTGTTTGATTAGTAAAGCAATTCACCTTTTTTCTTAGTTTCGCTCTTTCGTACAAAAGTACACAGCTTTTTCTGAAAAGGCTTTCGCAAAAGGGTAATTGGGGTAGCTCCGTAGCTCCTTTTCATCCTGCTAAGTATTTTATATACTTGGCAAATTAAAGCTAGAAGGCTTTCTTGTGATGGTTGTTCGAAGCCTCTTGCTGAGACAGCCAATGCCAATATTTACTATCTTATCAATTTCACTGTAATGCAGGGAAAATTAGATCATGGCAGACGAAATTATTTTCAGCTTGCCACTTTGAATCGTTTTGCTAATCTTACCTCTTTTCCACTTTGTATGTATGTATAATCCTGGATCTGGTCAACCTGTTTAGAAGAGAAACGATGAGGTGTGTTTTCAAAGGCGGTTGTATGCCCTATATATTTATTTTCTGGTTGTTTCTGGTCATTTTGTGCTTTCTCTCTAATATCATCGATAAAAGAATTTCCGATATGAGCTACCTATATTAAATATCTTTTGCTTAAGTGCCAGCAATTAACCTAATAGAAGCTTTGGATGTCGACTGGCTTTTTGCATTTTCTGATTGGTTTGGGAAGAAATACGTAATATAACACAAAATGGTAATAATGCGATTTTCCCACCTAATAATTATACAGAAGCTTGCAATAGGCGAATCCGGAAATTTGGCCATTCCTTTGGCCAACGGGAATGTTATGAAGATTCCATTAAGTTCCGTGAACATAACTGAGGAAGTGAACAAAACCGGTTTATGGAAAACAGTAAATAATGTAAATGCCAAAGAAGCCCCTTCTAATAAAGACAAAGCAAAGGAGAAAAGGTGAGTTTTACTATATTTAAAGTATTGTAGATGAACATTTGTACATTTATGCTATATTAAGGAATGTTGCATATAATGAAAACTTACTAGTCTGGAATTATTTGTTGCTTGCCCGAATCCCATGCCCCTACTTTTGTGGTGAAAGGCTGTTGAACCATGGAGTAAATCTAATGTGAAACATATATTCCTTTTGTAGAACATGTGCTAAATTAAAACCCATTTACGTAGTTTGCATTGTAGCGTAGCGTATATGTAGTCAAATACATTACATAAAATATATAATCGCATGACTATCAATGTCTAGGATTCATATTGCATGAAAGAAAGCATCTTTCGCAATTTGCAATGGTATGCATTCTATAAATGTAGTAGAGCTGTAATATTATTATGGTCCTGCATGATATGAAACAATAATGTTAACAGACTTAGAGCTACATGTGTGTTGTGTTGAATTTCAATCAGACTGCAATTGCTTGGCTTTGACAATTTTCAGTGGAATCATTGAAGGAATTTATTTTACTATGCGGTAAAAGTTGATTTTAATTATTGGTTTTAGCAGCTCAGAAATGCAAACTAAAGTTCCATCTGTCACGGTGTCAGACTTTTCTGGAAAAACAACTGCCGAAGCAAAACTGTGACGCTGGCTGAAAGTAGCCGACACACTAGATGAATGAACGAATAACACTTTAGATTAAATATTTAATTGGAGCATTCTATGACTAACTTTTGAGTATTTATGCTCACTGATTGTAGCACATTAGTATAGTCGGAGGAAAGCAAATACCTATATAGTATGCTTTCGCTAAACTCTCATAAAATTATGTATTTGTAGTTGAGTAAGTGTCGACTCTCACAACGCACAGTTTCATTTTCATGCCAGACTTCTTGACTTGCTGTCTCACGTTTCCCCACTAATGGTTTATCAGTAGCAGTATCACTTTCACTAAAGTATAACTTTGCCTCTTGGGAAAATAAATCATTATACACAATGTAGCTTTTAAAGAAAAACTTTGACGGGCTTTTGGAGATAAGTTGCAGGGTCCTTTCATCATCATTGTAAAGAGGGAGTAGCTTCCATTTTAATGAGTATCTATATACTTTTGTCCTAAACTCCAGTAGGGAAAAGAACGCAAGGAAGCGTGGTACCAAGAAGGATGCCTTGACTGACGATGAAAGACGTCGTTTGTCTACCATGTGCGAAGAGGAGGAGGACGAATCTGGGATTACCATTAAGGTAGAGCATGCTCTTTGACGTCTGTCTCATCCATAGAAAAGAGTGTCGTGCTAATGCTAAATAATTATAATTCGAATATATATTATTGTATTGTTTTTCTTATTGTTTTATCTATTACAATTTTATTGGTTGAGAATAATCATTGTTTTTACGTTACAAAATGACAAAATCTCCTTCAGTCTTTATGAGGATGAAAACACACTGTAGCTTAGTACATACAATATTACGAGTACTATCATACTATCAACTATTAAATAGTTTCATTTCTCAATTTCCCGTACCATTGACTGTAGTCATTTAGAAATAACGAAACTGCAAAACAAATTTTTTCAATGAAGCATCCTGTCTCCGATTATTGTGGATAATTGACATAGGTAAATGCTGATGCAGTTTATAACGTTTACAGTTCGGTTGATTTTATTTTTAATTTAAGCACTATAAACAGTTTTTTGTCTATTTGGTCTTGTGCTACACGTTTCCTTGTAGCGTTTCACTTTCCCCCAATTTACATTTTGTTCTAACCATATGGAGGTTATGAACGCATGTACTTCCATGGTCGTAACTTTTTACAAATAATGTAGCCTATTTATTAATTCGTTATCACTATAATTATTGCAATTCCAACATTCAACATTCTAGCGATAACAAGTGTCACTGAATTAAGTTTTTTTCTTCGCTTTGGAAGACAGTTCAAAAAGTTCGAATTATTGAACCCCCGAGTAAATATTGTAAACCTATGACTGAACAGGAATAGCTTTTTCCAGCTATTCCTGCAAAATTTTAGCCGAATTCTCTAAATCATCATATCTACATTATAAAAGAGTGCTCTTGAAATGCACACAAAATTCTTACTTTATACTAAAATCGAATCAACTGGACTTGATTATAAAAATAATGGTAAAATTCGTATAATTGAAATGAAACGTAAGAAACAAAAGGCTCTGCATCATAGTCTGAAATTTTAACATGCTTTCTTAAATACTAACACAATTATATAGACTTTTGATTTGGTTTTAAAAAATGTGAATAGATTTAAGTGTATTGAATAGTTTGCAGCACGTTAGTTAGTTGATAATGCTGTTTACAATTTAGAGTATAAATTAATGCAAATTATTTTCTCTAGCTGGTCAGTACACAGACTGTACTTATATGTTATATGTTATGTTATTATGATTATATAATTACTCACAAAAATTCAATGACTAGAAATCAAACAACTCTGTGTCAGTTGCTGTCCATCGTTTGGTATACAAACATAAAAAAATACTTTGTGTTGAGTAGAGTTTATTATTGGTCCTTTTTGATTGAATAAAATATTTGAAGTTCGTCATGTTACGCATATTTTTCAAGTAGCTTGATTTAGTACATATAAGTTTGCCACACTAGTTTTGTACATTATTTTGATTCAAATGCAAAATTCAATGCTTGCGAGAATTTTTTTTATTAGCACCGCATACATAACGTAAATTATGGACCACATTTCACTAGCCCGCATAGCTGACATAACGGCAAGTAATTTTTAGCATCCACGTAAAAAGGATGATGCTGATCGAACAACTTACAAATTAGAGCTTGAAGACTGAAGGCATATCATTAATATTTGCTTTTATATTAATTCAATTTATCATGATCATCTGGTAGTTTAGTTTAAGTAATCCAATAATAATTTGGAAAGCAGTATAACCGAAAGGCGCCGTAAACATCGGTTTGGTTGGACAACACCATGAATTCTATTTAACTATTCTATTCTACTATGCCCCCTAATTTTGCTATTATGAAATTACATTTTGACCTCCGATGGATTTTAGTAGTAATTATGCTGCTGACTTTTTTGAGCGCGTGTCCCATGATTCCATATTTGAAGTACGAAGTTACGACAATATACACATATTTATTTCCATTTTCTAATAACTAGGTTGGAATACCCAATCCATAAATGAGAGCATCGGAATATTCCAGAGTGAAGTTTCTAGCTTCTCACGATGACAAAATGCAACTTAATTGTTATGAAGACCTACATGTGTGTGTATTTACGACTAATTTTGGAAGCATCTAAATTGTGAGTCCTAACTACTAAGTGTCATTGAAAGCGAAAATTTAAACAGTGCAGTTGGATTTCCAGCAATCTACAAGTAATTGAAGACACGAGTATATCCAAATAAGGCGGATGAGACTATATAAGGTGTATATACTTACGCTATTTGATTAAAGTGTTCCAAACTGGACAAAAAAAATCATAGCATACCATCACTACCACCTGTTTACGGTGTCTTCATTCAATGCATTTATAATATCTCGAATGCCACAAGCTTGCACAACACGCCGTAATTGTATAGAAAATAACTGTAAATCGTTAGCTTTTCAGTAGTAATTATAACTATCAAGCTTACTTTAATGTTCATGTAAGTAGGAATGTATACAAAAATTCAATGTGGTATACAGACATAAAATATTATATATGTATGCGTTGGAAACTCTATAATCTTGTCAAGTTTTCAGCTAAAATTCTAATATATGTAATATGATTCCGTGATTAGAATATTATTATATTTTATTTCCTAACAGATGGTTGCTCCCAACATGAATTCGAAATACAGCTCAGAAACACCAGTGTGAAATTTAGGGGTTCTGGGCGCGATTTTGCGCATGTGTCTCTTGTAAAGTTGTTTAAAGCAAGAAAGTAATCAATCACATCGACCTCGGATATGGAGCAGCCTTTGTAAAGAAACAAAAAAATATCCCAAATTTTTCTCTCCTTCACTCAGAATGGAATTCTATATATCTTTATGATAAATTTGCCGAAAACTGTCGTTTATGAAGATTCTCCATATTTTCTCCAAATAAATTTCGTTACATAGAGCTCAATAATATATATGGATTCTATCATATAGTGAGAAACATGGTAGTCTTTTTGTTTTTGACAATCATAGAAATGTTAAATTAAGTACATAGCTCAGTCTTAACAATGTAGAATAAATTGTTGTTATTTTTGTGCAATCTAGAGCTACATAAAAATACTACTATTATAGGCTAAACATTTTAATGTAGCTCGTAACTGGCCATGAGTAGATGTGTAGGTAAAAGTATATGACTCATTAATTTGTAACTGATTTAAACAATATTCACGTTAAGAAAAGTTATAAGATACGAACAGACTGGATTAGGTGGATAATATTTACATCAAAACATCAGCCTTGTTTTTTGTGGACTATTAATAGTCTTCTCACAACTGCAGCCCTCCTGTTAAACAGTTAGGGAAGCTGCGAAGAATCGTGATAAATCATAGCAATTCTTGTTAGTAGCAATTAGTAAGTATTGATGTACTGGTCAACTGCAATGCGGCATTTCAAATGGAACTTTTTTTTAGAATTTCTCGGATTTCCGTAGGCCATAATCTGCTTGCCAGAAGAAATGTTGAATGTAGTGAGTTCCTAATATGGTTCATGAATAATATTGAGCCTCAAACACATTTTAGAAATGGAAAATGTTCTAATGTGTGGTCATAAAGGCACATATATTAGAAGACATAAAATATGAGACGTGTGTGGTATGAAATGTGTATGCTATAGTAGAACCTTATGTGAGCTGCAATGAAAAGTGTTATGTATGTGCAATTATATTGTAATTTACAAGATTACGATAGTATTCGGGAATTGAATAGAGAAGGGTTTCTCTAAAAGTGTGTGAATGTAATATGCGTACCTTATTGTCTCCAAAATATTTTCATTGAGGCTTTCCTAACGTCTGTAAATTAGGCTAGATTTGCATCAAATTTGATTGGACTGTTGTTTTATAGCTGTTAATAATTACCATCCAAGAGTAATTGTTTTTATTCACGATTGATTTTCAATTTTGATTTCTGTATGCTGTGACAGCCAACGAACGTTCGTTCTGTTTTCCCTGACACCAGGATGTACTACCAGGAAATTCTCATTATTTAAGGAAAAAATAATATCTAATTAGACCGTGACAACTCTTTGTAGAGGAGAGTTGACTATAGTTGACATAACTAGCAATTGAATTTTGTCCAAGAAATGAAAATTACTTCTGTGTGTAGTCAGTATCAGATCAGCGACTAAAAACTCCAAATTATGATAGTTAGATATCAGCCATTTATTAATTTGGCTTTGATGATGCTTCGCTTAGAAATTAGTCTGCATATCATTATGCATCCAAATACAAATGCCAAACTGAAACATAACTTTTTTTGCGGAACAACACTATATTTACAAAGTAAACGGCTTTCAGAATAGTATTATTATAGATCCAAACAAAAGGCAGCTATACAGACAGATTCTATAAAAAGTTTTCTTTATGAAAATTCTGTCAGTAAAAAACACTTAGAAAGATGACATCAATTGAACTCACAGTATTTTCTTTACAATGATGCAACTGACAACTGAATACTTTAGGAAAGCACGCTAAATTAATTACTCAGCTGAGTCTTTTGCGATTTATAATTATTATCACAGTTTGAAACATGATTACGAATTTATTGATTGTATTGCATACTTTCAATTCAAGGAAGAAAATTTGCAACGATGAATAATAAATATATAATGTGATCTCACTTCATGACAGTTGAACGTAGTACTCTGATAAATACACGTAAAGATTAGAGTAAAAAATTGTTGGAAAACAACCAGAAATGATATGTAATGAAATTCAAAGCAATACATACGATGTGTAGACTCTTTAGAAAGCTTACTGTATCATATTTAATCAGTGGGAAGTGAAAAGAAAATGATCATCAATTATTGCCATCTTAATTTTTCCATTAATAAATTGTTGATGGCAAAATGAACTGCTGTATATGCATACAGTATGAATTGTCTTACGTGATCAAAAATGTCGACGAAGGTCATGAGTTTGTTGTATGAAGGTTCATATACTCTCTGGTTCTGGCAGATTTTATGGTTCGATGGCTCTGGATCAGAACAGACTAATACAGTAGACATATAGATATAATAAAAACTGGATATCGGTTGTAAATGTTGTTGATCGAGTAAACATTTACTCTTACTTAGCCTGTGTAGACTTGTAGAAAATATTGTTGACTAACGAAATGATGCGTTTAAATTTCAAATAAATGATGGTTTCGAACCGTGTTCCAATAATCCTTGAGTCATACTTATATATGTTTCATATTGCCAAGAGTGTCAGTTTACAATGCATTTTGTTGATGATGATCATGTATATATGATATAACTTCGGTAATTTACGGAACACCGTGTCCGTGGATGGAACGTACAACCAGTGGAGTCTTATTGTCGGGTGCATAACTCAGGCTGACAATTCGAGAGTGGATTGGTTGAGAAAACATATTTATAGCTCATTTTGAGGTAAGTAAAGTGCAAGGTCGGCTTAATTTTAGAGTGAAGACGTTCAAGCGCATATGAAAAAGTATAATGGTAGTTATACATGACATATTATGTATAAGATGACGCCAGAAATGATCCAAATGAGTTATGGCTCTGTAATACAATTCTTTTACAGATGCTTCATTGCATTGCTTTGCTTTCTTCCTCGAACGTGTACTATGCGAATTCTTGGTGGTATTTCTGATGCCAGTATGAGGATAAGTAAGGTAAGGCCACTCCAAACTGCACGAAATTTTTTTCTCATAACTTACTGATCTCGTTAGTGCAAAGTTTTAAAAGTTGAGATTCAGCACAGAATTGAACAGTTTTAAATAGATATAAAAACCATTTTTGTACAAAGTTTTGAAGAATTAAGTCGTATTTTTTCAAGTTTCATTACTTATTATCGGATTGCCCATTTTTTATTTGTGAGAATGTCAAATCTTCCAAATTTCGAAAGAGTGAAAAGTCGCAAGAACAAAGGTTTGAATCTGTTTGTTGGTCTCTACTACACAATTAGTGTCAAAAGTATTCCAAATTCCATTGTGACTTACGAGACAGAGCAACGTGAGGATACATATTTGATGCAAATCGCATTGAATAACACAGAGGACTTTGAACCAGACGGAATTCTACGAGAAAATGCGTTGTGGACAATTTTACCGGCAGAAAATGATGAGAATGACTACTTTCTAAAGGTTCTCAGCCTTCCAGAAGGCATTCTTACGTATAGCCGAGCTCTCAGTTGGGGTGGAAGGTAGGTACGAATAGGTACAGCTTGTCTGTAATGTAATGTACTTATAAAATATATTCCTGTTTATAGGAAATAGTCGTTTCATAACAGTGAACGTTAAAAAAAAGTATGTGATTGATATAACTTTCCCTATCAGATACTTGGAACTGGAACTGACCCATCCAGAATATTACAAACCTGGAGAAACCATGCACTCATCTTCATTGTGGAATATTGAGTCGACAGAACTTCCAGAGTGCTTTACAATTCACAATAGCGATGAGCGTCGGAATTTAAATTTTCTAACCTACTCCAATGAGCCATCTATCAATGGCCAGCTTATGCAAATTGGAACAAAGGATGTTCACTTGTATGAACCGAAAGGCCAATTTCGCAATGATGCGTTATGGAATTTTCGTCCTGCAAATTTCGTCTTGTCTGTGAGAGTTTGTAACTTTGAATATGAATTGCCAAGTGCAGAAGAGATCAGGAATTCCTCAATTCCAATAAGAGTAACTGATCAGATTACCCTCGTGAATGACACTGACAAATCCCACGTAGAAATCGATGAAGATGTGAAATTAAATGAGACATTCGTCTGCTGTTTTCTTCAATCATTCAAAGTTTTTCAGGAAGAAAATATTACCATAGATTGTGACATATTTCAACGGATTACTGGCATCGACTCTCCAAGTATGAAGTTTGAGAAACTGACGAATACGCAGTGGTGTGCAAACGAAGAAAGAGCATTTCCGATTAAACAGCGACTTTTGCTTTCTCCTGAGGAAACTGCTAATGTGACGGGGTACCTCAATTGGATTTATAATATTGAAGTACCTTTCACTGCAGTTGTGGAGGTACGAGCTAGATCAGACATTGCATTCTGTCCAACTCCAGTACAGCTTCATCGCATCAACACAGAAATCAAAGAATGGGAAATTCTTGAATACCTTTTGAAATATGAGCGTTTCACAGGTAAAATTATTCCGAGGGATAAAAAATTAGAGGAAGGAGTGATTTGTTGCAAAGTTAGTGGAAGGATTAAAGCTAACTTTGGATTAGACACGAAGTTACAAGTCAAATACGTTTAAGTCTTAATTAAGATATCTTGAAATTATGTACATTAGAGTGGATGTAAAGATTATCTGTGCGTCATGTAGACGCGAATTTTATAATTAGGGGCTTGCTTTTTGCAGACCTCAAACAATAATTTGACGCGATAACACAATCAAGAATGCAAAGTTTTTGGTATATACGGGTTTGCGTAAGTGTGTGTAAGTGTAAGTATAAAGTCCGGTAGCGGTAGGGAATGGAGATGTTCAATTCTGCCTACATATGCTTACTTCATATCCTTCTAATATCAGTATTGTTGGCATTCTAAAAAATCTAAACTTAATAAATACGATAATATGAAAAATTGTTTCAAATTAATTTATTTTCTTGTTTGAATGATTTACTTTACTTGTTAATTTTGGAAACCACAACTTGGCAGGAAGAGGTTTAAAGTATTTTATACTTTGATTATACTGTAATTTGAAAATTCATGTAGAAAACTCCGAAAATCATCATTTAAGTCTGCTTACTGAAATTTAAATAATTTAATTTTGCGATTCATATTCAAAACACTGAGACACGATCTAAGTTAAATTATTGAAGAACGGTTGTGATAATACCTTAAAAAGCCATGTAATAAAGCTTGTTAATTTACATTACCCGGAAAATAGGTAAGTAATGCATAAAATAAATGAAATTCAGAATTTGCATATACAGCTAATTTAGCACATTTACTGTAGGGTTTGATAAAAGAAATTGTTGCACTGTTGTTTGCATTTCCTTCATATTATAAAATTTAGGTTGGTTGGTATTAGTCCATGTCAAGCATATTCTTAACAGCAGATATGCAATTCCATTTTTTATTGAGTTTGCATACCATTGCAAAAGTCTTTGACCTGCCGTTTTCATTCATCAATTTCCATATACAATGAACGTAAAAATGCATAGTAAAAATATTTGCATACGTGCATAAAACCTCATGCGTACTATAATTTAGCAGGCTCCATTTGCTTTTGTTTGCAAAAAATAGTTTTGTATTCACAAAGTTGGGTATTTACATTTGCATTGTATATGTGGTTGTATGTACGTAATGGTAATACTGAAACAACACTATTAGAATTGTACGTATTCTCTTGGCTGGATGGAATGTTCCAAGATGTCTCCCTCTCTTTACACCAGGGGCATTATGTTTTTTTAATTAGAATCTGCAAATAAAATACTAGTAGCATTGAAAATATATCAATGTTGTAATCTAATTTCAATTAATTGCCAGAATTTATAATTAAGACTATGTGGTCTCGAATATGAGAAATGTCTATTTGTGAAATGATATTGGGTCTGCCATGTCTTGTCCATACGCTCATGGCTCATAGATATGTATACGAGGTTTTCGATAAACGTACGTCTTGTATCTGTCTCGAGTGACTTCACAAATGTCTAATATTAAATAAAGATTTTGAGTCCGCTATCAAGTGCATCGACTTACTTAGCATTCATCTAATACGGCAACGTTGCAACAAAATAGACCTTTCACTTTGGAATCTGAAACCCAATCTGAATATCTGAAGATATTACGCTACGTAACACGCAGTGGATAGTTGTTGACTTCATCAACTAGTATTCCATTTTTTTAAATCACATTTGCATCTATCTTACGTGTCAGTGTGGGAAGAAACGGGAATCGCCTAATTCTCATCTTAGCACGTACTTTCGAAATTTTAGTTGGAGGGCCGTGTCAGGTGTATCGATCATCGACCGATACAACATTCATATTATTACAATGAGGTAGATAAATGATGTTTAATTAAAGTAGTAGGCGTTTGTGCTTCCACCAACATCAGCTAAAAGCCTTATAGGTAAAGTCAAGGTAATTACTAATCAAGTAAATGGAACAATCAATCATAGTGAAAAATGCAATTTACATAGTAGCGCATGTAGTCATCAACATGTGAACTATACTATCGTGAATGTGGGCACAAATACTTCTTTGTTCTGTGACATCAGTTTCTTATTCTCCTACGACTTCATCATTAGTTTGTTTCATGTTCCGAAGAAACTGCATATTGCATTGGTGCGTGGTGCGTTGATACATGTAAGCCATAACATAACCCCGCTTTTCCAAGATTGGTCTGGTATATGAAGCCTTCAGCATGCTGATTTGGTTTTCTCAATTTTTCCATTCTATTAGTTTCAACTCTCGACTTTGAGCAAGCTGTGTGAAATGCATATTCTCGAGGGTAATCTCCAGCATTCTTTGAGGTTTTGTCATAGTCACTGATTTTCTCATTTTTATGAAACTCAATCCCCAGTTTCTTTGTAACCGAAGCATCAAAGTGAATCCTTGTCCTGAGGATACCCTATAGTCTCATTTCGTTTTTCCATGCATGCCTGGGTCTGTGCTCGAATTGCTAAAAATGGTTGAATTATACCCACTAAGATTCTATTTAACACTGACAATGAGTTTTCCTCAAAAGAAAATGCATATATGCTTTTACGTACACCGAATGATTCATGGTATGGTACCGCCAGGCAGACACGCTGAAGAAAATTCAGTTAAGCGTCATAATACTTTTTGCTAATAATATGGTTGATGTTGATGGTATAGCTGTTGAGACAGACCAACAATGAGATCATTGCCCTTTATTACATGAGCCTTGTAGTCGTAATATATGTGTAGCATCTTTTTTAGACGATGTCTCTCATGTGTAAAATATACATAAAAGAATAAACCCAAACCCCATAAAATTTTGTGCAAAGCAGCTCATGAATGTGCTTAGACACAATGGAAAAGTTCAGTTTGAAATGAGATTGAATTTCAAGGTGAATTCCCTTCAAAGTCGGAGAGGAGACAAAACTGCTTGGAGGATATAGGATAGTGAAGCATACGACAAAGGGGGAAGTCATTTTCGTAGTCAAATGTTGAGAATGAAAATTGAATCAACGCAAGAGCAAAGCTAAAATATATTATTCACAACCAACAGCGAAAGAATGAGATGAAATGAAACAAAGCATTCTTCTTTGTGCAAAAAAGATGCTCCTGAAACTGTCAATGTAACTCTCTAATATACTTTCAGGGGCTTCATTTTCAATTCACTATAATATATCATGTGACTAGATGATACCTCACTCACATTTCACATCTCTCATCGAAATCTACATTTTATGACATTTACAGTGATGGAATGAATACGCATTTGTATATTTTAAGGCATTACTCATGCTCAAGTGATGAATGTAGTAATCCTCTTAAACTTTAATGTTACGTGTATGAAGTTATTGCTTCAAAAAAGCAATAACTTCAGCCGACTCAAAGCTGTCTTGGTATTTATTCAATTACAAGTTGCCCTTACACTATATATTGCTGTTGTCCAGCAATCTTCCCACCCTACAGTATGAAGTCAGCTCTATTTCTCATGGGTTTATAGGTCATGCTATATATTGCATCATCATATTCATCATTCATCATCATCCAAACTACTGAAATACCTGAATGAGAACTTCAAACTTTTAAGTCATCACAAGACTAAATAACGACCATGACAGGGCTGCGAATTCCGAATGATTGCTACATAATATATTATGTTATGTTATGATCTAGTAATCCTGTTGTATTTTGCAGTTTATTCTAGCAGAGTTGTTTGTTTAGCAAAGTGAAGGGGGTTTATTGCCGGTTATAATCTTGAAAGAGATGATGATGACTCATCGTCAGTTTTGCTTTATGCACATGTTTCCTACATTTCGTTTAGTTTAGTTCTACTGATGCATCTTACTGAGTGACTGATTAGCGTATTACTATAACTCTCTGCAGAATAACAACATGCTATAAAGCTGTAGGGCAAGCTTTATTAGCTCATCGTGCTGTACATTAAAGGCAGCTGCTCTTCATTCTCCCACGTCAAGATAATGTTATGCTGGTGCAAACTATGTGTGTATTTAGATGAATCCTATCATAATAGGAATGATACAAGGTACAGAAATTCGAGTGAAGACACGCTCATTCATAATTTACGTTTACGTATATGTATCCTATATATTTTACTCTAAATCCTGCAAATGTTCCTATCATTTAAATCCTCCGACCCTCATTTCATTAGCATTTAGCATCGTTTTATACAATTATTACCAATTCCAATGCATAGAAAAGCTAATATATGAGAAGCACACGTCGTGTTTACTTGATACTACAATTTTTTTTACCAAGTTTGTAAATGTGCACGATAAGATTTTTCCCTGGGCTCTTCCTCAACAATTTTTATGGATGTTAGTTGACCCCCTTTACTGACTACTCACACTGCAGATCAGGTAAGAAAGAGAGACGGGATGACGGGAAAGAAGCAATGAAGCGAACGAATAAAATAAATATGCTTCTACAACTCACACACACACATATAGCTGCCCTGATGATGTGAAGATTTTCATGTAGATTAGTAATGTTCATGTGATGATGACGACGATGAGGATGAGCCAATCCTTTTTTATCCTCTTGCTGTTTCTTCTTCAAGAGATTCCATATTATCCTCGTAGTATGTTATGTTGATGAGTAGCAATGTTTTTCTTTAATGTAGAAAGAGTAAAATCAGAGCTTAAAGTGGGCAAAATACTGGTTTATACACATAGGCAGTGGACACACCGGTGTCAATGTCAAGTCAAGCCTGAAAGGTGTTCTCCTTCATTATAATGCTCGTGCTCTTTGAAACACTAAGTGCATATAGGTATAATAACATACTTTACTCCCTCGATTATGTACAGTGCATTGTAAATTGTAACTTTGTAATGTATATCCTTAATTGTTTCTTGTTATCACAAACAACATGCTGAATGCATAAAGTGTGGGCAGAGAGAGGGTGGACTTTCTATTAAAAACTTGTAAAACTTTGAATCCTTTCCCATTCGCAGTTGTATACCTAGAGAAGATCAACGCCTCGCTAACATTACACCCAATTTTTCCGTGTTTCAAAGCACTTGAAGCCTTAGTTGATATCATATCATCATAGCTAGTATTTGGCAATACGACATTTGAGCCAGTTGAGATCACGTTTCTTTTGACAATAGAGTAATCGGAATTTCCTCCACGACTTCAAATTGTTCACGACTTTAAACCATTTTAATACCATTGAGAGTAAATATAGTTTCCTTCCAAGAAAACTTGTGTCATCGCATCTCATCGGGATTTCGGTAAGTATACATACGTGTTTCCAACTTTCTGTTCCATTCGCGAGTTAAAAAGTTGTGTGACTGCATAATACATGTGAGCAAGTTTCACAGATTTTGAAATCTATCCAGCTCACCCGCAGAATGATGAGTTTACTTACAGACAATAATATATATAGACCTTCAATGCAGTTCGATTCTATGTACAGCGTCATGTCATGCAATGATATAAGTATATAGGCACGCCTTCCTCATTTTTTGGCTATGCTCCAACTGTCTATAAAATATATTTTCATACACTTCAGTGTTAAACTTCTATGTATATTTCCCGTAGTAGCAAAAAGTTTTTAAACTGTAGCAAGGATTCTGTGCAATCTGTTTTTGTTGAATCTATGAACAAGGCTAAGGATAATGCAACTGACCTTTTAATGTATTTTGCCGGTGTTTGAAAGGCAGCTCAAATATAATAAAGTTGAAATTGATTTCAATTCTTCATTTTTCAATTTACAGTAGTCGTTTGATCTTTCTCTATAACAAGTGCTCTTATAATTTTATCTACTTTTTTCAACAATTTTATTAGTTTTCTGTGAAGACCATATTGTGATTTGAAGGAATTATTGATTTTTTTAACAGAATCAGAACAAGTGCTGTGACAGCCTGCTCAAGCGAGCTTCAGAGAATCGTATCGTTTTTCAAGTGGACTCTTTAGTTACTCCTTCAAGCAATCAACATGACAGGTAAGTTGTCGCTTACTTTTATGCTTTTTTTGCAAATTCTGGATGTGCATTATGTCAGAAACTAGCGTTGCGTTGGTGGAACTTCTGTTATATTTGTCGCTTAACAAAAGCTGAAGAAGCAAAATTGATACGCTGATATAGACTTCGTACACACATAAGTAAACATTTTTTATTTGTTATGCAAAATTATTCCAATTTAGGTCGTATTTGAACAATATAACAATATAAAAATATGTAAATTTCATTTAAATTTTGTTTGAAACATTACTAGAAAATAGCAGCTTT
>JAANSM010001340.1:0-19260 GCA_036850725.1 Orchesella villosa
TATCATTAAACTAGTCAACGATAAAACCATAAAAACAAGTGTGCATTTTAGTTAGTACATACTATTGTAAGGTAATACAAATTGTACGGAACAGCGAACAGCATCTTTTCCTGAATGAATTGAAGTAAAGCCGAAGCTAAAAGTCGAAAGATGACGAATTCTTGGAGGAGGAGAAAGTGACATTCAAATATAGACATACAATTCAAAACATTTTACTTTATTGGAAACAACCCAAAAACGTAAACGTAAAGCTTTTTGGATAAAGTTATGACATGACTGGACTGGAATTGGATTTCATTCGAATACATTTATATGACTATATTGACTACGAGCAAATGGTGTTGGATTTAACGTATCCATTTCCCCCATCTCTTCTCGCAACTCTATCAACTAATCTCTTGTCTACAACTAAAAAATATTAGGCCGATGATTCATGATGCTGAAGATATATTGTTCAGAAAAAAATTTCGTAAAAAAAAGAATCAGAATTCGAAACTGAAAGTAATACTTTTGCAGGAATTAAAAAATACGATTGCAATGAACTGAAAAACTACAAACTAGAAGAAAACTCAGGAGAAGTGTACATCTATAAGTATTACATTTGTGTAGTACTTTTCTTATCACACTTGCTTGGTTGCAGAAAAACTTTAAATTTAGATACAGTCGAAACGCTAAAAGTAATTTCTTATATATACACAATATTACATGGTAAATGGTAAATCGCTTTGCTGATGCTTTGCGAATAATAGATTACATTTTAAAGTCTACTTCCATCATCCCTTCTTACAAAATAACAGTTAAAGTAATAAGGTATTAAATTAAAAAAGTTGCATTGATTACAATCTTGCGTTGTGAACCCGCATTACATCCACTTTTTATTACAACCATTTTCAGCGAAGAAAAAATCTGACATTCTTGTAGTCATTGAACCAGCTACATTCTGTCACTAATAATGAAACCTATAAAGTAGTCATGTAACACACTACTAATTACAGGCTAATAATGTGGCTAGTTGAACATCAATGGACAGTATATGACTAAAATAAAACATGCGAGAGAGTAGTAGAATCAAAGTGACAATGACAAGGAGAGGCAAATTGAATTACTAGTTTAACAATCATGAGAGAAGAGAGTGGACGCTACAATATATATATACAATATATTGATAATAAAATAATACAAAGTGTTATTAAGATTTATATAATATGGTGAATGTCAATTGTATGCCAACTTTAGACTGATGGCAATACAGCAAAATATATTTATTATTTAATTTTGCACCGTCGTCTGCGTACCAGTAGTTGTACCCAAATTAGCCAAATTATCTCAGAATACACTGATATGTATGTATGTACATTGTGCTTGCGTAAGTTACAAAGGAATGCAGTAGTAAAGTAACAATGGATAAAAAAAATTAAGAAGTCAAGGTACTATAAAGGTCAGACGCAAATAAATTCTTCCCATCTTCGCAACAATAATTCATATTTTTGTGAAAAACTGCGTATTTAATCATAAACTAACTGCGGCTGATTTTCTTGATATAATTTCATTTTGTATTCAAATAAGTATTTTATTATGGTAGAAAAAGGTCAATCTTGTTAGAAATGAAGTAAATGTATGTGGCTAGCAATGCTAAAATTTTAGCTGAAAAAAAATCTCCGGACAGCTAAAGTAGCAACAGTTATCTCTTATCTCATTCATTCTATCAAATTACTTGATTTATGCAATTGACAAAATGATATGTTGCTGGTCTTCAGCGGAATGTAACTACACCTCCCATATCTCTGCATTTTTGTACCAAAACGTTGCAAGCAAATGTAACAAAACTGGCTGATTTTCTTGATATAATTTCATTTTGTATTCAAATAAGTATTTTATTATGGTAGAAAAAGGTCAATCTTGTTAGAAATGAAGTAAATGGATGTGGCTACCAATGCTAGAAATTTTAGCTGAAAAAAAATCTCCAGACAGCTAAAGTAGCAACAGTTATCTCTTATCTCATTCATTCTATCAAATTACTTGATTTATGAAATTGACAAAATGATATGTTGCTGGTCTTCAGCGGAATGTAACTACACCTCCCATATCTCTGCATTTTTGTACCAAAACGTTGCAAGCAAATGTAACAAAATTTTGTATTCGAGCTTTAACGATTACGTCAACTAGTTACATTTGTCTACAAGAAAATGCCAAAAAAGGAGATATAATATAAATGTTTTTTTTCGGTCAAAATTTTGCTGACAAAGGTTGGTAAAAATCTTCTCATTACTAAATCACATAAGAATACAAACAAGCCCTATAACCTATTCAAACGGGTATCTCAACCTCAACCAAAAAAGCTCAGATAAGGAAAGACCTCCAATCAAGAAAAAAATTTACTGATTAATTCATCAGTCTTCGGTCATTAAACAGAGAGATGTATGGAACGTAACCTCTGTAATTATGCACATATCCCATCAATTCACATTATACATGGACATATGGGTTATGGGTTGCTTGATAGTTACGTAAGAAGAGTTCTCATCATATAAACATTGCATATTTAGCATTTAGGCTCAGAACTAAAGGAAACAAGCCAACTTGTGCGGTATTTTTGGTTAAAAAATGAAAACATATTTTGGTAATTTACTGATTACATTCATGAATTTGAGGTCTTTCAAGTGGTAATCTGAGGAGGGAGGAAGGATGATGTCTATTCTGCAAGGTTTAGGCATTTAATGTCAAATTTATTATATTGCAGCGAAAGATGATGATGATGAAGTGAGTAGATAAAAAAATCAGCCAGCACACAGCCGGTCGGTACTTTTTTAGTCAGTCAGTTAAAACCATACGCACCCATGTCGTGCAATCCACAAAAGAATTTACGCACACACAGTTTTTCATAAAAAAAATTGCGGATATTGTTACATGACGTGACGAGACATAAAGGATATGTACTTTTGCATATGTATTAATAAAACATACTTGCATTATTGTACACAGACAGCAGAATAACGGTTTAGTGTGTATATGGGATTGAGTGTGAATGTGGGTGTTGCATCTTTTGGATAAAAAACAATAGATAATGACAGAATTTATGCAGTATTCTAAAAAGACATAAGTATAGTAAGTATATATAAGTATATTATGATATACCTACATACATTTATAGATATAGGAGCATGAAGTAATTGCAGGTACATATTAATGGTATGAAGAAATAAGGTGGGTAATGTGTACTGTAAATACTACACCCCATTCTTCAACCAGCTTTTTGACTCGGTCATAGAATAATAATCTTCAACCACCTCATTGAATAACAATAAGAAAATTTAGCCTTACAAACATTTTACAAAAACAACTTATTATTTACATGTCATGCCATACACTATACAGAACCAAAATACCGCTGACCTTTAGTGTAAATCATGCTGAGAGCTACGAGAACTCCCAGAAACGCCACGAGAAAAAACAACATTCCACAAAGTCGACAAGCGCATCTTCTTTTCTTCTCCAGCTCAACTTTCTTTCTTTGGCGATCCATACGATGACCCTCAATGGTGAAGTCGGGTGATTCCTGATGGTTTTTTTGTGGTTCAAAAAGGTCACGTGTACATGGGATTCAATCCGCAAATAATAAGATTTGTGGAGAGCATTTGTCAAATGGTTTGCAAAAACAAAGAAAACAAACATTAGATTATATACCATTATGCAAAGTATATTCATCATGCCAAATATTGTATCAACATCAACTCGTTAAAATTAAGCCGAAGGGTAGAAATTATTGAATAGCTGAAATGAAACTTATAAATTAATAATTTGTTATTAAAGATCTTTCTGTAAACCCAATCAAAGTTAAAATAGAAACGTGAAGGATTATACTGTAACAGCCTGCTGCCTGTTGCATTGATGCTAATTTCCATGATGAATATGAATATAGCTGGATTGGATGCACTTTTGTATGAATGGAGACTATTGTGTACTTCAATCATATCATGTTTATGATGTTTTGATGGATATGAAGGGCCACCCCTGACGTGCAAGGTCTAAAGAGTCTCTAAGTAGTAGCTTTACATACACCAATATAATGGAAAACATGAACTACTATGTTCATAAATAATAATTATTATTATCATTAGCTACACAATAGTAGAGACAAATGTACATTAGTACATACATCAACAGAATGTAATTGTTATTCAGACTAAAACTAGCAACCATATTGTCGCA
This sequence comes from Orchesella villosa, assembly GCA_036850725.1. Classification (NCBI taxonomy): domain Eukaryota; kingdom Metazoa; phylum Arthropoda; class Collembola; order Entomobryomorpha; family Orchesellidae; genus Orchesella; species Orchesella villosa. The sequence goes on from JAANSM010001340.1 coordinate 4,210, forward strand.
ATCAGTATTCTACTTGTACACCATGAATATCAAACTATGTCCTTACGGATTTTTCCATTCTGTTGCAAATATTTGATCAAAACAACTACAGAAAAGGAAAGATCCTCTAATAAAATTCTGGAATATTCCTAATTCTGACATGTTGAGGATAAAATTCGCTGGATTCATAATGATCATAATTTGCACATTTTATGGTACTTTCGATAAAATATGTATATATTTATCCATAAATTCCGTCAAATCAAGGCAGCATACACTGTAACAGTGATAAAAAATCTGGATTCATAATGATCATAATTTGCACATTTTATGGTACTTTCGATAAAATATGTATATATTTATCCATAAATTCCGTCAAATCAAGGCAGCATACACTGTTACAATAATAAAAATGTAAGTTCAAAAGTTAAAACCAAGTCCAACTCGTGAGTTTTTCTAAAACTTTGTTACTCAAGCATGAATATTCATCTCTTCACGTGCCACACGAATTTGAAGTATATTTGTTATTAAGTTGATGTAACATTGACATGAAGATTCCAAGTTTGCAATAAAATTGTAAGATTGGTTTACGAAGAATGACACGATACGATATGCGATGCTCGAAAAAAATTGAGACAAGACGCGACAGTAGAATATGCGTGTGCCTCCATCAGAGAGGGTCAAAACGAGCCCCGTCTCGCTAGTCTTGTCGAAAAATTTCACTCTTCAAACATCAGATTTTATGGAGATCATAATTTTAAAGACAGTGCTTCACATGCGCCCCAGCAAACAGCAACAGTGTTGTACACCTCAATACGTATTGATCGTAAATATTTTTCAAGCAATAATTGTAGCCAAGAAGATCATCATGCCGTGCCCAAATTCTATCTTTCAGCAAAATCACGTAGTCCTCGTCAGATAGACTCCAATTTAAGGATAAAGATACCTAAAAAGCTCCTAAACTACGCTCCCAAACTCCTTGCATGTAATGAATTTACATATTTTCGACACAAACTTTGTATAATATAACATTGTGAATTATTATAAAGAAGCAGTTTCTATCCTCATCGCGTATCCAAATGTTTTAATACTCAAAAATTCTCAGCGTTTGTTATTACAAGAGTCAAACCACTAACCAAAACCATATATATAACTAACTATTAAAGGTGTTCAGGTGCTTGCTTTGGCGTGCCTTTCAATAGTGTTGCCTTTCAGTTATAGTATCAATGATATGCAATTCAATCGTCACCAACCATCATTGGCTATTCCATGAAACATGTGCCAAACGACATAAGTGCTCATTTGGCCATCAAACTCCCAAGCTGTTTTGACTATGCACAGAGATGTACAGACATATTCGATAAAACTTCTCGTCATCATCGCCTTCACAATCAGCTTTCTTCAATTCGTAGTATATGCAATATATGTAATGCATCTCCACATCATCACAGAATAACTTTTTTTCTCACTTGAGTCTCAAACAAAATATTTCGCATTTATTTTACGAGTTCTGTCAGATTGTAACTAACTGGTTTTCATGGCTAATAAAATAGTATGCCGCTCAATTTCCATCTTTGCCTGTTTTGTTCTAAGTAAAATAACTCAGTTGTATAATATAAAACAATGGTGGTTGGTGAGTAGGTAATATGATTCCAATTACATTCGAATAATTCTTCCTTACTTTACAAAAAAACTGAAAAAACCTCAATGTTTACGAAGTAAACGTACACCTGTACTGCTTGTACTGCTGCGTAAATTTTTGTATCCATATATCCCTCATATAATGCATCATTAATGGTTACAATTTGAAGTTTTGATTGTCAGATAAATTCAAGTACTGCACATCAATAACTTTAATGCCAAAATCACGCAAAAAAGTAGGATGATATAACAATTATTATTCAATTGAATTCTCAAATAATACGGTTAACAAAGGAAAAACAATCATTTCATCACGCAATATAGTTAAAATGTCATTTACAGGTTGTAAGTGTCCTATCGTCATCGTCTATATACGTTGCATTGTATTCATTACACAATACGATATATAGTATAGGGTGCATGATATCATAAACCAAAAAATCTAAGATCAAGGGCACGATCTCATCGTGTTGGTCCAAGAGCTACTCAAGTTCAAACTGACATGCTAGTGATACTAGTCACACTGGCTCCTTCCTTATTTCTAAATCATACAAATTCGATTCATGACACGGTTATTATACTGTGATATACTTTACTAAGCATTTCATTCATTAATACGTGTTTTATGCTGCAAATGCATTAGAATCACTTCGCAATCCATTAAGTGACATATTACACAACATTTCTAATCAAAAGATCCAACAATGAGTCCAGGAAACAACAAATGGCTCATCTGCGACTTTATTACTTAACAACTATGCGATAAGCCATTTTTTTGTTCAAATTACATTTTTGCTTCGCGTAAAGAATGCAGCATCAAACGTGCACGACAGTCAATCACGTCTGAGATAATGAGATATCCCTACACTAAGAAAGCCGAAATTACAAAGGCGAGCACGCCTCGTCTAATGGACAGACAATCGGCAATCCTCTTTCTGATTGCACCGATGAATCGAAATTGAAACATTGACAGAAAAAAATTCAAACTAAAGTTGAAACCTATATTAACAGAAAAAAAGACTTAATTCGTCATCACATTTTTTCCCACCACGTGCAAAGTGTGATCACACTGATCACTAGCATGAGAAAGGGAACCTTCAATTTGATTGCGTTTACTTGCATGTGTCTTTTATACTCTGCTATTTTTGGTAATATTATCCTAAATGTATATCATAATAATGTATATTTAGATATGACCAATTTCATTCGTTTTTCCTTCACGTTTTTGCAAAGCCTTGAAAAAGCCTGCATTAATGACCTTGACATTGCAATTTGCAACTGCAGAATGTTTGTAATAGTAATAAGCGCTGTGGAATAATACTGTAGAAACTGACATTATGACTTCAAGTGCAGTATTACATTAACACAGAAACATTATTACATTACAACTACAAAAGCCACAACTTGTAAAGTAACTGGTATACATATAAGGCATCTTGTACAAAAGTGAAGTAATCGTAAAATTTACTATTCCATTCTCGAATTGTGCTGTAAATCATATTACGTTATAATAACAACAGTAGCATTTATTTATCTGTTGTGTGTGAGCCGCAGCTCCTGTAAAGACACATCTTTAGATCATAAAAGCAGTAAGTTGCCCTACATTCAACATTTCATCGAAAACTATAGAAGACTTTATAAGTAATTTCAGATGAGATTTATATCGTGCATGGGTGTACATATACTAACATACATATTCAAGTATGTCCATACGAGAAAAAAGGAGTTACGTGAAATTTACGAATGTTGACAGTGATCTCAAAATCTCAAAAGTTAACACTTGTCCATCATGATTTGGTAACATGATACCTCTTGTTTCTGAATTTCTACTCGAGCAAGTTATGTACGAACGAAGGGATTCCTAAAAATACCCAGTCACCAGTACTGAAAATTCTACTCATATATTAATCATTCATTCATTCAATCATTGACAAATAAATGAATACCTTCACTCCACTGATTTTCATCTCTACGATATCAGAATTTTAGTATATATTTATCGCTTTGTATTGGCATTTTTGCATCAACAAACTTGGCGTAATTTAGTTTTCTTTTATAGCATCCCTGCACTTACTTTTCATTCTTGCCATGCCTTGGTATATATAGAGTTTTGCATGAATTATGCAGTAGCCCAAAACCCACTTAATGATCATTCACTGACATTTTGTGAAAAAAATAGCCAATCTATAACCTACACAAAATTTGTATTCAACACACCCCTTAAAAATCTGACTAATAATCAATAGACTATATGCTCTTTCTTCAAAGGTTATAATTTATAATTATTCGACAACTGCATATCAATCCACTATAATTTTATCAAACGGGTCGGTGGTTCCAATTTAATTGTTGCATTTGTATTGCTATATAACGATCGTAGGTAGTTAAAAGAATTATAATGCCTTAATCAATTGGCTACAACCTACAACCTACATGGTAGAGAATAAACAATGACCATCTTTTTCATCAAACTTATTAGACGAAGAAGTCATGTCTTCTTCACGAGTAAATATTTAAATTGTAATAGTGTGCCAATGGAAGATCTAGCGCAGTCAAGTTGTTATTGATGTTTAAGAGTGAAGCTTCCTGGTTCCTTTTTTTACAAACATTTTCATGCATTACAATTCTGTCGACAGTCTTACATATGTAGATATATAGTACATATATAGGCTAGTTCATGTCATGTAAAGAAGTTCCGTGCATACATTGCGTTTACGTTTTTACATGAAGAGAATCACATTTATTTCTACTTGTCAGTTAGGTATGTATGTTTCTTTCTAAGTAGCACCATTTTTTGTCACCGTTTTGTCATTTTTGCAAAAAAAACAGTCTATTACTCTTTCATTGTTTTCGTCCAAGTGTTGCTCTGAATTTGCAACTTTGCATGCTGGTTACAGTAAATGGTTGCGTCATCTTCGGTAATGTTCATCACGTTTTTCTCTAATACTTAAATATTAACAGCGAGGTTTTACGAGCAGTCTCATTACATCACTTCATCAACATTCCTTACTGGTTTCCACTATCATCAAATCAGACAGTTGCTAATTGCGGTAGAAAATAATGTATTGCAATCTAGTATGTTTGTGTATGACACGACTTTTACTTTCAGTTTTACTATAAAAAAAAGATTGGACACGGGCACGGCTTAAGTGGTTTATTAGCGAGCTAGACAGAAATTTGAATAAAAACTGAATTTTCTCCGTAGCAGCTAAAATTAATGCAACGATAGGCATAATATATTCTAAGTACGAGTAGTAAACGACACAGCACAGCAAATATGTATTCAACATCCGCATTCACGAGTTTTCATATATACGTAAAATTTAAAGTATTCTAGAGATGACTGACTCTTGGCTGCATAAGAAGTTTCATGTGCTACTGCGAAGGACATGCTGTGCTAAGAATGTGGAAGATGAGGAATGAGACCAAGTAATTAAGGAAAAACGAAGGAAATTCAACACGATCGTGTTTCTAACGACCACATATCTTAACAGTAGAATTCCACAAATCGAATAATGTTTCTTGTTTCCTAGCTTGCTTTGAAATAACGATGACAGGACATATTCAATATCAACTAACTATCTGATATCTATATTAGTCGTCCAACCCCATATGAAAAATATAAACCAAGGAACAGGACATTACTACTACTGCATGACCATTTTGATCGTGATTAGTTTAATGAAGAAATCTTGTAAATGTTCTTTTTGATTTATTTGGTATTTTGTATACTCTAAAGAAAAACTAGGAAGAGAGAAGTGACAAACAAATACATATAAGCGGATCAAGATCACACTTCAGAAAATGCCTTTTAATCGTGACATTTTTTCTCAAAAAATACTTCATCATTCACAGAAATGCAGAATACTAGTCTTTCTAAGTGTGTGCAAAAAATGCAATAAATATTTTATATCGCGTTAACATTTCCAATTGGAGAAGTGCAGCAGTATAATATTTTGCAATATTCTAGATACATTATTGTGTCCATTATCTATTTGTCTTCCGCGATAATTACTACCTATTTGTCACATATTCGCATGTAGCCGGTACATGATGAATTATACATTTTATGCGTACCCAAAATGCAAATGTTCAAGATATGATCTACATCTAGTCTTGAATTTCCGTCACGCAGTTGCTCCGGTCGAATGAATTTTTCAATCTCAGCTTCTATTTGCCAGAACAGTGATACAGGACATGAGAACAATGAAATATGCATCATACCTACAATGTTTTAATATGTTTGCACCATGCTTCGCTTCTTTCTGTAACAGACAAGGCAAGTAATTAAATGAAGACTGGCCTACCTAACGCCTTGCAAAACTTTAGAAGTTATTATCACGGCCAGCTCAAATCTGGATGTCCAGAATTGATTTGTTCATAGTGGATGAAAAAATGTAATATGAATCGCCTACGGCAGTAAATTAACCATTTCACTAGCATCAAGTTGATTTTCAGTATAAAAAATCAATACATCTTGGAGCATAAATTTGTACTATTGATTGGAAAGAATATAAAAGAGATCATGGTCACGATACTTACATAAGTATCCTGGTTTGGGTGGAATGGGAAAATTGTGGTTATTTTCTTTTTCCCTTTGCCTCCTCCGCCTCCATCATGCTTTCCCAATGTATTTTGCATCACATCCCAGATTTGTGCTTTGTTTTTGGTTGAAAATAATTTGCACTCATCTTCACTATTGCTGCTAGAGCCACTAGCCACAAGTGGCTTGTCGTCACCAATGGTTATGTTCATGACTCCATCCTTTTTACTGAGATTATTACGGATTTCACCTGTGGAAACTCCATCGACAATTAGTTGAGTGTGGATTGGAGGCTGCGGTGACATTGGCCTATTGCTAGCCGGTATTGTAATCATGGTATAACCCGGCTGAAGAAGTTTGTCTAATCCCTCCGGCAATGTGATCAGTGCCGTGCCGGAGACTATTGCATTTTTTAGGTCGAGAGGTACACCACTTAGGTCTACCACTATGTTTTGACTATCACCAGTTACTATCATGACTTTGCTTGGTAAATCTAAATCATCAAAGTTTTCATCATCCGGTTGCCTTGTGGTCGCTGTAAATTGTTCATCTTCGAGCGCCATGGCTGTCCCTTCAATTTCCAGTCTAACCTCGGTATAGATCTAAAGTAGAGAAGAGTAGTCAAAAACCCAATATAATGTACAAAGAAATCATATAATAATATGCATGAAATTTGCGTCTCTCCTTCTGCCATTTAGAATGGCTTATTCCAGCGCAGTTTGTCCTCATAAAGCCTAATATTTTTTTCCAATATCATACCCTATCACTTGAGTGTCCAGAATCAAGATCATCATCACGTTGAGCGCGTGAGCGAGCTCCTGCTGGCAGGCCATCGTCAGCTCTGGAAATCTAAAAGGATTAGGTATGCAAGCGGTATCAATACAAACGTTCATGAACTGCTGAGTTTCACGATCATTTATAATCATGTCACAATTTGCCCCTTCGAGTTTTAACTTCGTGAATTTCATCACAATGTAAAGATCAATTGGGTATGAAGTTATGTCGTCCAGATTTAGTTAAAACATGGTTATATACATATTCAAAGGTTACGTATGTACATATATTATACAGACAGAAATCGTGAACCTCATTTTTAAAAGAAATTCATGGGATTTCAGTTGAAGTGCATTATCGTTAGATTAGCAATTGCAAATGCATTCATAAATACAAAAAAGGTTTATAAGATGAAAAATATCCACCCGATTCTGTTAAGGTTCTTGCAAGCATATCATGGAAAAGTTATAAATATCAGTACCGGTTGAGGTGTGGGTGGATTTGATACCGTGATATCTGGACCTTCGGATGTGTCTGATGACGCAGACTCATCATATCCCGAGGAAATTCCTGATGAATTATCACTCAGCCGCCCATAAAATCTATCCGACTCGTGGTAACCATTTTTGTAGTAATAATCTACAGTCAGGTGGTCTACACTTAGACCCATCCCTGAGTCTCCTATTTCCTTTGGTTTCATATAGGTTATTTTTATATCTTTTACCTATTGACTGTTACAAGCATGTAGGTATAATATAATGTGCAAAACGTAGAAGAATCTTTAAACTGCCGGCAATGTATCAGCACCCGTTTGAAACTGTGGTGTGCTATCAATAGTTACTATGTACTGCTTAGCTTTCCACAAAAGAGGGTGAGAACAATTTCCAGATCAAGTTCAAGGTTTGTGAGAGTTAAAACCGGACTTTCCAAGTTGATGGTGTTTACATGCATATCATCATACACAAGTGTTGGTTTTGGTTACACAAGTTCTTGTCCAAAAGGTCGAGCAAATTGGTAATACTACAGAATATATCTGGTGTATAAACAAGTATCGCGTCACTTCTTCATATACTTTCGAATCAACTTGCATTTTAATGACCTTTTTGATTGCATTAACTGACAACTTCCACGAGCAACAACATCCACATAGTTTTATATATATATTATTATGCAACGTTGCTACTTTAGCACTCACAAACAGTTAAACAAGTCGTCAGCACTTAACCTTTAGGAAAATCAGGTCAAAAGGAAACAACCACACTTGACAATAAAAAATATGGTGCGGAGAAGGGCAGCTTCCTTTTTCTTCAAATTATACACACGAGTCGGCAAATTGTTGGCTTGCTGATGTTCAATCATTCAAGCAAAATTTTAGGGATACATGCAGGATGGTAGCCTTCTCCCTTTCTACTTGGTGAATGATAGTGACAGTGAACTTCGCAAGGAATATTGTACACAAACTGGCTAGCCAAGAAAAAACCAATAACCTAAAAGCTTCATTTCATCCATTCGCAATAATATTCGCATATAGAAGCTCATAAGAAGATGATGATGAGAGGAAAGAGAGAGAGAGAGAAGGTAAAGGTGAACTGCAGCCTTAATGTAGCCTATCAATGCAAACATGGTGATATGTATGAGATGATGACGATAATACGTGTGTGTATGCATTTATGATACATTTGCACTCGAACAGTAGGCAAAAGAAGGGTCATCTAATATGATTTTGGCATAATGCTATTTTGCAACGCATGTTAGATCACCCATATATATTTAACGCATAGCGTAACCTGCAAAACAGATATCATTCGTATGTGGCGTAGGTACATGATGTTATATTATTTTAGTAGAAAGATACCTTCTTGGCAGTCTTCCCTCCTGTAGACGTTGATGATGTCTTCGGCGTCGTTGATAATGACGCTGACGACGAGGGATGACGACCAGAAATCGTAGAGTTGATGGTGTTTGTAGTAGCACCAGAGTGATCTTGCCCTTGAGGAGCGGCAGCTCTTCCACTTGAGTCACTGCTAGTAACTGCTGATGAGTCGCCTTCTTTGCTATTTTTCTTTTGCTGTTTGTATGCAAGCTGAGGCTGTTGTTGGTGGAGCTGCTGATCTTGGTATGAGGTTCCGGCCTTGACATACACTTGTTGAACTCGCACTAACTCCCAATCATTATTTACACCGCTACGAAGTGTTGTTACCGCTTCTAGTGTTGAGGAGTTAGCACGGGGGTTCCCATTGTTGGCAGTAGCAGTTCCATGAGATTCGTAGTAAATGGGGGATGTTCTAGATGCTAGTACAACCTGTGGGTCATGTAATTGCTGGTTGATGGCGTAGCGTGATGAGTCTTTTGTTATAGTTCCGTCTCGTCCGCCTCCTGTTCGACTACCCCGGAAACCCATTTTGCTCTTGTTGGTCCCAACATTGCTACCATTAACAATGATGTTTGTAGCGTTTTTGCTAGAGCTGGAAATGTCATTAGATGAAGTTGAGTTGGCAGCGTTCCGATTACCCCGGTGTAGCAGATCTCTCACCAGACCTATAAAATTTTATTAATGGAAATGATGAATACATTAAGAAGTAATTAGCATCTTCCTCAACGTTTGCCGACAGAATCTCAAACCCATTATTCGTGGGATTCTACATGATGATGATGAGTCGTTCTTGTTCGTTGGTTGTAAAAAAATTCATGAATAGGATATACATTTGATTTGATGAATCTTCTCATTAAAATGACATGCGTTTATTGTACACATTGTAGGTACATTGCTGGCTGAGTACCACCAACATTAATTAAGTGATGAATCTATCTAGTTGATCAATACGTCACAAAGTCGACGTGCTTTGCTAAATTGTGACCAGTTGACAGAATAAAATGCATGTTTTAATTGACTTAGCATGAATCACATCTGGGGGTGTTTGCATTTAAAATACGTACATGGTTCCAGCCAGATCTTTTCAAAACGATGATCTGTCAAAGGCACACTCCATTTACATATGCAAGACCTAATATGGGTCTTTGGAATGTGTTCATACATGTTCACAAAAAGTTTTCAGCATTCAGTTCAGAGTAAATGCATTGAAATTGAAACTATAGAAAAACAAAAAAGCTAGTATGGTATGAAATGAAAGTAACAGTTTCAATACGAGCTTTGAAAACAAAAGCAAAACTCACCTCCAACCTCGCATACATTGTTACCAAAGGACCAATAGTTATTNAAGGACCAATAGTTATTTCAGAATTTTATTGTGCTGCAAGAGGATTTAACTCGAAAAATCATGATACGATTTATGACTTGATAACATCATCTAATTATAATGATAAGAAGAGATACATTGAATGGGAGACCTTCCTGTGACACTGGGTTTTCAGTACTAATTCGCTTGTATTACAAGGAACACAGGTTGGTACTGCATTGCAATAGATATAAAATGCTCATATTCATAGAAGCATTTACGTATTTCTGCATAAACAACATCCCATGAGAACAATGACAAATATTCACGCAATTTTTACACAACTTTACGGATATTACTCCGTACGCTAAACACAACATTCCAAAACAAAAACAATTTTTCATCATTACCAGCTACGTGCCACTATGAACCCATTCAACCCCCGTACATTTAAACTAACCAGAAAGTACATGGGAAGATTATTGCTTCTGCATTCTTTCAAAATTTTAAGTAAAACCAATTAGTTTTTTTACATTTGTTTTATAACGGAATCAAAAAAGTGTGCGTGCATACGCGCATGCAAAGTGTTCAATTATCAGCCTTTAATGAATTAGCAACTTCTCATACAGATTTAGTACCGTGCAGGCGTGTACTATGATTATCTTAAAAACAAAGCAATTTTCATGGAATAAAACTTCAATTATTTATCTTCAATATATCACGATTGTTTCCTACTTTTAATTGACCCCCATACATGATTTGACACAAAGTCAATATATTTCGCTGGAGCAATAGAAAATCCCATTCAGAAGCAATTCCGTTATCTACAATTAATCTCTTCCATTCCATAATTATACATTGCACTCCTAAGTAATTCACAAGCAGGCAAACACGCTCAGTAATTGCTAGTAGCAATTTGCTACTATATCAGCCTATTACACCGTTGTGGCGGTACCAATACCAATATTGGTGATTGATCAAAACTACTTTTTAGCAGGTCTTCGCAATTACAGTTCTTTCCAAGATGTACTCGGCTAAATGAATGCATTTGTATGCATAGCTGGAAGAGGTAAGTAAATTCTTAGTCAGAATTTATTTGTTCTCTAATGTCTTGAAATTGCTTTAGGCAAGACTAAAAAAGCATTTTTCATCATTATGAAATGCAAATGCACATTAAATACACCGTTGACATTTATTCAACATCCATATATTCCTTGTTTACACACATAAGTCACGTGTGTGCTTCAATTTACGCAGTATAACGAAACATGTTATGCTGGTTATGCTAAACCTATAACAACTCATTTATAAAAACAAAGCGTCAGTGTCAGTAACGCACACACATTTCAATTGCCAACTTATAAAACTACACTGGAATGGGATGGAATATTAAATTGAACAGTTAGGCATAAAAACTTTAATATACAATTGGAATTTTTTTTCATGTTCTTCCCTACTAAACATCTCTCATATACAACATGACTATATTTGTAACTTCTGCAATAAAATATTCATTTTCATATTGTGCCAACTAAATATGGGCATGTCAGACTAGTATGAGCTACACTAGTCACTAGTATGAATATATAAGCGATTACTTTATGATTTTATAAGTGCATCTCCAAAACTTATTCACGCTCTATTGTGGGATTCAGATTATGCAAGTATTTTTGGATAAATGAATAAAGTTTTGAGAAATCAGTTTTTTATGAACTGTGAGGAATGTCACCTTCTGGTGAATGAGGAAAGGTCTTCCCTTTAAATCAACAAGGTTTTATGTGTAACCAACTTGGTGTGTAGAGAGACACCTTGGCCACTTTTGAATCAGGAAAAATTCCATTTGTCCTTACCACATTAAAATTCGAGTACTCTTCCAAATCGTGCATTCATGTTCATGCCATGCCATGCCAAACCATGCACACTACAAATAATAATATGATATTTTCTTAAGAATGAAATGACCTTTAGACTTGTCTATTATTCAGTAGAATAGTACTCAATGGAGGTTTTGTGATTGATTTTACCTGTGCACATATAATAACGAGCTTGTGCACTTGAATCCTTGTTTGACTGTCAGTGTGAAATGCAAACAAGAATTTGTCATTATAATGCATATTTATGGGCTATGTACAAAATACTGCCAACTAACCAACTAAAGAGTTGAAAGCGCAATTGTTGTGTATGCACTTCTTAGCGTTTCATTTAACTGCTAAACAACCAGGATATTTGTGTTCCTGTAGTTGGCTAAGTGAGGCTGACAAAATTAACAAGATAACGAGCTGGTCATCATTCAATCAGCACGCGAAGTATACTGGCGACGTGGCGACAGTTAGGTTAGTAGGTGCTGCGAGAATACATATATGTAACATTCTGTAGCTGTTACAATGGGCAAAGTCTGTGTATCCTGTAGTTCACGTGAAATGTCAAAAGTATGTAAAAATTTCATTAGAACTCGGTTGGCTATAAAGAAGGATTGTAAAGGTTGTGACTTGCACCAACCCATCGTAGATTTTTTGAGATGTGATTCTGTCTGACATAAAATTTTGTTTACAATCATTTACAATTTACAAGATTAGAACACCTGTGGAGAGCTAACAGCTAAACGTGCGCCTGATTTAATTCTCAGAAGCAAAAAAAGAGCCACAAAATGTAATAACCTAAGCCACCCTAAACAATCGAAATCGACTTTGATTATAAATTGAAATGGGAAAAAATGACAGATTTATGTTAAAGGATACATTTGTTGTTTTGACTCACTTTTTTTCGTGCTGGCTTTGGCAGAACCGTTGTTGTAAGATTCAATTTCTTTGGCAATCTCCTTCGCTGCTGCGTAATGGTCAGCAATGCCACCAAATGGAGATTTGTGAATCTTACTTCCATGCATTCGGGGATTCGTGGCAGTGCTGTTTGCTTGATTTGTTGGCCTGTCCAACGTAGCTTCATTTTCATGGGGTGGCTCTGTCGACTCATAACCTTCGCTTGGATTTGAACTTGAACTTGATGTTTCATCCAATTCATCGCTACTTCCCGGTGACCTACTTGCATTAGTTGACGAGAGTTGCTTAATTGGTCTCGATTTTCTCAAGGAATTTGCAAATGCCTCAAGATCAACGGTCTCTTTCTCTGAGAGATTGTCAGTCTCTGTGCTGTTTCCATCTTGACTTTTTGACTGGGATGATGAAACGGACGTTTTCCTAGAATTAGTAGTAGAAGTACTAGTATTGCTTGCATTGGAAAATTTTCTTGCATCACTTCCCCCCACGCTTGTCATCATCAATAGGGATTCTGTCACAATGGAGTCTTGCTCAACGGAAGGCTTCCTTGAGTTGCTCCTACTCCCACTACTAACATCATCTGCAAATGTGACAGAGGGTCTTCTCGAAGGCCCATTTGAAGATGAGGAAGATGATGAGGAGAAGCGACGATTTGCTTCAAGTATTGATCTCTTCGTCCCCGTATTGCTGCTACTACTCTGCGCTCCAATCCGTATTGATTTAACGTATTGTGAATCCTTTTTGACTAATTTAGCAGCACCAACAACGTCAATAGGGCTGTTACTACTGCTATGTGAATTTAATTTGGCATCTTTAGGACTGATTTTGGACAAAGTATTTGAAGAGGTACGAATTATTTGCGTGTTGGTAATTGGTAAAGGATTTTGTTGGGATGACTCTGATATAGGGCTCAAAGGCCTTTTCCTCCCATTTGCAACGGAAAGGGCAATACTTTTCACGTAATTTGGATTTTGCTCAAGAATTTGAAGGACTGGGCGACCGTTAGGACCAACAATGGCGGCTTCATGGTGAATAACATCATTTTCGGTATTGATAAAAAGTTGTGCATGTTTTGCTGAAGGATCATCGGATGATGATGACAGTCGACCCAAAATATTTGCTTGCAAGTCCTGGAGGTCAGTACCGTTAGTAATGATAGGGAAGTCATCATCACTAGGACCACTTCCGCTGTCGTATCCTGAGCTGCCGGAATTCCCACCTGGTGAGAAGACCTCCTTCCCGTCCTCCTCTTCAAATAATGGATTCACCCTGTGTATAACACATTACATAATGTATAGCAAATTATAATGAACGACTTGACAAAACGGTACATCTCATAACATAACATAACATAATATAGCTAAGCATGTGCTAAAAGGATCATTTAATTAGCAAGGTAGTGGGAAAAGGAATCCGCTTTAAAATGTAAACTCTCAAGATTTATAAGTTAGGTACGTTTTTTTGGCACCACGATTCACACTTCCTGCAAAGGGCACAACGTTACAGAACAATTATGAAAATATGCGAAATAGGACAGTCCAATGGCATGCGAATTCCAAGTAGTCAACACCATTAACCAAACAGCAATATTTCAATCATCAATAAATTTGGGCGATATAAGAGGATAAAAGAGAAATGGCAAACACTGTTAAAGTTCACGATTAAAGGTCTTTTGACGCGTATTACATCTCATCACGATTTGACCAATAATTCACATAAAAGCTAAAGAAAGTGAAGCACAAGTACCAGCTCAACTAAAAGGTGCTCCATTATATCATAAAAATGATGACCATTCAGTATTCACCAAACCATTTTTAGTGTCCTTTTTGATATCATACTTTTGCGGCAGCGTGCAAAATCCATTGTACACAAAATACCTACTGTATATAAATAAGCATATCTAAAAGGGTATAAGAAGCAGAGGCGTTCAATGAGGATGACATAATAATAGTGTGAATAATAAATTAACTTTATTTTTTCAGCTATATGTAATAGTGGACAACAGTTAGATAAAGTGCAGTTAGGCATAGTATCAAACATGATATGATATATTGTACTTGAACACGTTTACATCGATTACATTTTTTGTCAGCATTATATGAGAATTCTATATGCACTATGCACATTTTGGGAAAATTCGTGGCCGATTTTCTCACCTGCTGAC
>JAANSM010001341.1:0-19259 GCA_036850725.1 Orchesella villosa
TCACTGAGTGCCGAAACGCTTCCCGTGGAGGGATGAAGGCCTATCGTTATTTACTTTTGGAAATTGAGAAAGTAAGTCGAAACAAATAAAACGGTTCACGCAACTCCAACTGGACAGATATATCTTATACAAAGTTTGTTGACTTCATGATAATATACTAACAAACTTTTTTTTAGCTTTATGAATGCTTGCTGACCATGGAGGAAGCCGATATTCGGGTAGCTATTTTATGTAATGCTGACGAAAGGGATTTTCACAGAAGAAGTCAAAATACGGACAAAATTACAAAGATATTGACGAACTATGAAAAACTTCTCAGTGTTCTTTCCGTTACTAAAGGAAAGGTAAGAAGTTCACAAAAGCATTCATAGCCCTTCAAAAATTATCGTATCGAAATGGGATGATCTGACAGCTAACGTTTTTTTAAACTGTTATAGATGCTGATATGTCGTGTTCTTCCCCTAACCGATGCTACATTACGGTACAAGGTTATAGGAAACCTTTTAGATATTTTTCCGTTGTGGGGAAGTGACGATATGGATAAAGCCTTCCCGTACCTGAGACACTGCATTTTACATGCGGAAATACGTAATTTGCTCACACTAATAGGCTCTGTTACAGACAACAACGTGTTCGAATCGATCGTAATGACTAAGGTAGCCTAGTTATAGTTTCCATTTCCAATAGCATCTATGTGTAGACCTTTATTTATTATGCTAAATGGTAATTTTTATAATAATTGCAGCTCGGAGTGTCTCTTTTAACATGTGTCTATCACCAAGCGGAAATTCTCCTTTCCAGATGTGAGCCAATGCTTATGGAAGACCTGGAGTCTCTTTGGACTCGGAAATCGGTATTTGGTATTTTGGCCGTTCTAGTTAAGAATGATGAAATGGCTGATCCTATAGAAATATATCCAAATATGTTGGCCCACATTCGTCGGTAAGCGTTTTGCTATAAGAAATCGAAGCCAATGTTAAGTATGTTATAATGTTTCAGCTAACACTCTTTTCTTTATAATATTTTCTCAGGTTCGCCCTTCATACCACGGATTATCAAGTGTTAGAAACTATCCTCCAACGTTGGGCCAGCAAAGGAATACCTACACGTCAGTAGAATGAGCTGACAATGCTATGCTCCTACCTCGGAGCTAGATGACAAATTGTCCTTTGACGCGTATTCTGTTCATTCAGAAAAGATGGCTACATGTACAACCATGTGTCTTCGGATTTTAAGTTTTCGATGAATAGTTAGTATTCGCGTGGTCATTGAGGTTATATATTCTCCTTTTACTAATGTAATATGATAGATCTTTCAAGAAAAAAGTTATTTAAAATCCCTAACAATAATAATATATTATCAAGTAGGGAATTTTACCGTTTCTAAAACATTGTTGGCACGTCATTTATTACTGTCTGAAATATTGTAAAACTCAGATTGGCGTGTAGACTGTAGCGTATCCTTTCCTTAATGAATTTCAATCTACGCAATCTTAAACTTTATATCAAAGTTTTATTGTTTTTTTCCTAATAAATATGTTTATACTTAAAGAGTGTAAAAGTATACATTCAGTAAATATTTCTATATAAAAGTTAAAATCTTAATTTTCAACTCATTCATGTGTCTTGTGACAACGGTTGATACGATGCTACTGAGTTGTAATTCAACTGTGAATTTTCTGCCTAACATGAAATAGCAGAGAACTGCTTTCAGAGATTTACCATGATCATGCAAAAACTAATATGTAATTTCTATTTCTGAATCACAGTAACGCTCATCAACTAAATGAATCTCGGCATTGAACATATTTTGTTGTAAATATGGTAGCATTGATTGAAGAGCACGATTCAATTAATACATACATAACAATGTAATTAATGTAAACGGAGCTAAATTATTATTTCTTCAACTGTTATGAATGGAGAATGGAAGAAACGTGGATCGTGGAATGAATAAACAGTGCACAATTGTTTAATATATTTGAGTTTATAAACTGCATTTATCATTGTATCATGAAGAGATATCTCTTCTACAATTTCAATTTGAAAACAATTTGGATAAGGTGCAGCATTGAAGATAGTCAAATCTAAAGATTGTTTAAAGAATGCGTAGAATACGACAAAATGTCGAACACTTTTATAGCAGTCAGATTTATTAGCTGAAATACGTAAAGCAAGAGTAATTGTCAGTTTGTTTTTAATATACGATTAATGTTATGTGATAACAACACGATAACTTCTAAAATATCCTATTTAGTAAGTAGCTCCCGTGCGATAAAATACTTCGTTGATTCTGGAATCGGGTAGCTCCGTGAAGAAACAGATTTAGTAAGCATATTTACGACTTTAAATCACGTGTGTTCAGTATGGTTACAACTGAATCTATTGTAGTAACAGTTTTCATTTTTTTACAGTCCATTTTCCCGAGTAGTAGGAGTAAGCAGCTAGAATTAGGAATCCACTTCTATTGCAAAAGATCCTGCTTCATAAACATAAAAGTAACATAGTCAAAGCACTTTCCATCCTCTCAAAAAGTTTGCTTTCATAAAATGTATTTAGCGGCATATTATACCTCGTCGGACAATTCATCAATGAGGAGATTAACAGGTGCCCCATCATCCTTAACAGAACTTCGGTTCATTGAATTTTTCCATGATTGATTTCACATTGTTGTCATCGCTTGATATGGTTATTAAAGAATCATATTCCAGGCATAATGTTGCCGGCCGTACCTAGTTAGTTAGGAATACAACGAATAGATTTGGTGAAGCGACTCAATTTATGTATCAAAGCTGAAATATAAATGGACATACACTGACACAATATGCTTTGTATATTGAACATCAACCGAAATATCAGATTACTTGGTCATCTCCACCGTCATCTTCTACACAGACTGGGACAGAGTTTAGTAAAGATTTTTGTGTCAAATCCCCCTGAAAACTAATATTGTCCACTTCTACGTCATTCTGACTGAGGCGAGAATAGCGATATTCTTCCGATCTATGAAATATCATAAACACAATAATTAAATCCATTATAATTAAAGGAAGTTAATTCCTTCCTAAAATTATAGTATTATAGCTACTTACTTATAAAGGGAATTTGCGAAATTATTACGATGCTTTCTCCACAAGTAATATGTTGCAATCAACGTAAGGAAGATGATAGTCAGTGTGATCAAAACAACTATTGTGTCTCTTGTGGTGGTGACGATTGCATCGTCATTGCTCATAACATTCGTGTTTGCCTTTGTAGTATCATTATTAATTACACTTTCACTTTTGTGTGATGATGATGCTGAAGGAAAACCATCATTGGAAACCATCAAAGGCTCTTTGTCTTTGTGAATGAATTCGGACGGTAAGTTTTGTTGACCCGACAAAAAATTTCGGTTCAGATTAGAAGACTGATCAGTCATTTTTTTCGTTTCTATATTTGTATAACAATCCAAAGAAAACCTTGTTTTTTACTGAATCAAAAGGAGGAAGAACTTAGTTGCCTAAAACTATTGACAAGATTTCATTGAACGTCTGGTAACTGGTAACAACCATTCATAATAATATTAGCCCGACTCACATCACAGTCACAAAATGTATCAGAACGAAAAAAAGACGTACTTTCTTTGCACAGAGCGTGTACTCTCGACGGTACAATAATGCATATTCTCAAAATCTACAGGTTTGCTCCAGCAGCATTTGTGCTTTTCTATTAGAAAGCAGTAGTAGAAGTAGAATCGCAGTCCTGCTTCAATTTAAACACATGTAATTTGTATGTTTGCTTTCTTTTAGCGTTCCCTTTTTTCTGTTTTCTTGGAGTCGTATCGTATCCTACGCATATGAATGTATTTACTCCTACAAACTGATCTTCCTCCTACAGCTCCCACTCCTCGTCTCTCTTTCTCGGTTTTCCTGGTTGCTGCTGGTACTTCCTTTTTCCTTTCCGCTTGTACGTAAGTACATAGTGTCAATGTATAACAGCTGTGTAGGTGTCGAAAGAAAAGTCGAGAGTCGAGGCCACTATTACGCAGCTGTCAGGAAAAGACGAAGGTATACACTTTGGAACAATATGCAATACTACATTCAGCACTGGCTCCGTTTTTCTTGTATGGAAACTTGGCATTCCCCTCTGGTTGTATGCTTACGCTTGTAATATGATAAACTAGATACTAAGAAATAAAGTCATTTATATTGGTTCTTTGGATCTTCAAATATTAGACAATATATGTACTTTTCTGTGCGCTTACGCTAGCAAAAAACATTCACATGAACGTCGTTATAACCTTATGACTTTAGTGGTAACTGCTTATACGAATGGTATGAGTATACTAGATGCATGTACAACATCGCTGTTTTTTTTTTCAAACCGACCGAGTGAAATTTCAGGTTTTTATTTTCCATTTTACAATGATGCATGTAGAGAATGTGAAAGTCAGTAATAAAGGTCAAATAAATAATCGAAGTACTTACGTTTTTATGATTTTTGCTCGGGGTTTCTATTGCATATTTATAGGCTTATGAAACCATTTCATGGAATTGCATGACGGAAAGAGGAATTATAGCATAAGCTTATGACATCGCATTTAAAACTTTCTTGCACAGAAACTACAAAGCTATGATTTTAAATGCATGTTTGTTCACAATACCTTCAACCGCAAAAACAGTGGCATGATTATTAACTGCTCTCCCATGTGGACAGTTTTCTCCTCACGAGTAGTCTTTTTTCCTTCAGCACAATAGATATCATATATATACATTGAATATAATATATTCTTCTATAACGTTTACAACTAGACAGTCGCTGGATATGAGAAATGGAAGGAGAAAGGAGCTCACCGCAGAAAAGTCATTTAGTGATATAATTTACTATCATTCAATATGATACAGAAGTTGGACAGTTCAATCTCTGAAATCGTTTATCATAACTTTCTTCCGAAATTATGTGGTGAAAATTAAAGACATGTCAACAAAAACGATGCTTCGGTATGCTGCACTCTATAGAATATTGAGCTTCCTATTGTCTTAAAATAGCATCAGAAATACTATTATAGAGATTGATAACGATATGAAAATGTGGTCCCATGCACATAGCTGTGGAAGACGAAGAACTGCATGGCATTGGTGTCTAGTGTCTATCTATTTTCTATTATTCTCAGCCAACATTGGCAAATAACATTTTGCTAAGTTCTCGAAATATCTCTTGGTTGGTACAGTATTAAGTACATAAGAAGGCGACAGTATTAAAAATTACATAGTACAAGTTCAAATTAAGAATTTTTAACACAAATTAGCATGAAAGTGAATTAAAAGATTTGCAGTCGTAACAAACTCAATAAATTGAGGCAGTCAAATTCAAAATTATTAAGATATTCTGCGCTGCGACGATAATATCATAAAATTATGTACATAGAAATAATGAAGAAGTTTCGCTTGAACTTTTTGTTATACATTATTGTATTATCAACACATCAACAGGCACCAATCAATACATAGTTGTGTTCTTATGTTTTTTATGCGTTCGTCCAACCTAACTTTACATATATACTCACACCGGGAGTTTAATTAGACCATGTCGAAAATTCGTTAATTAGATTTTGATTGTATCAGAAAGATCCAGCAGAGAAAATTATCAACTCCAGTGCCAAATTATATTGATATTAATTCATTTACATATATTATTGCCAAATGTTGTTTTGTCATTTGTTTAACTTTTGCTTGTAAGCTAATAAATTTTCTAAAGTAAATGAATAAAGTTGCAATATATACCGACTTGAAAATTGGAATCCTTGTCAATGTAAAATGGTTACCGTTTCATACCTATTTACTTAATGCCTGTATTTCTACCACGTATCTTTTCTCTTACAACCAATTTTGGTGAGGTACCGTTACGAGATGTTTGTAAGTCTATCCAATGCCTTTCAGCTTTCTTTGTGAAATTGGAACGTTTTTTGGGTTTCCTGTGTGCTATATGAAGAAAAATTCAAAGTTGGTTTCGTTTTCTTTCTTTCCTGGTTCACCACTACGGATGTAGCCGTGGCTTAGAGTATGTAAGTATATTTTTAGATAATAAAAGAAGGGTTTAAATAACTATTTTCTCTGCGTAAAGGAATCTTTTACATACTTAACTCTAGTCAAGACTTCTGTTATTTCACTATGCTCTTGGCTTTGGCAACATTTTAAACTTTCAAAAGACTTCCGAAACTGAAACATTGATACAAATATTTATGCCTGATTTGAAATCCAGAAGTGTATCTCCCCATCGTCTTTGCTACCTGAGTCTCTATCTCAGAATGAGAAGCAGACTTATAAATTTCAATGATATATACATATCATACACTTTGAGAGATTCTTTTAGGTTTTGGTTTCGCATCTTTTTTTGTCTTGTTTTTTTCTGCTTCGTCTCATTTTCTGAATACGAATTTGCAAGAAGTCGATACGTAAATGTACATAATCAAACCCAAAAACTCCATCTGAGTTTGTCGAAGAGAGATTTGTAAATGATTACTGACTCATTCCTTGATGTGGAATCAGAAACAGATGCTCAAATAGAGATACTGATTTGGTTCTATTTGTGCTCTATTGCCTCCATTTCCTAGACAATTTAGATTTAGATTTCCATTTGCCTTACTTCCCATAAAGGTGTCAGTACCAAAAGTGTTAACGAAAGCGTGGATAAAGTTTGATAATAGTAACATTAAAGGCAACAATCAAAGCACGACTTCAGTTAATATCCAACTTCCCGTTCCTCTTCTGTGTTAAAGTCGTTTTTACCAACCTATCTGCTTTGGTACATACACAATCTACAACATGATGTAATGGACTCCAGTCGAGAAGAAATAGGTCATGCTCCAACTTCAACGACAAATCGTCCTTTGTCTGGTTATGGTTATATGTACCCATCTTATTCATTGGCAATTCTGTAAACTTTACACTATGAGCATAATGCGAAAATATATCATTGGCATAATATATATATGTATGTACCAATGCCCTACACCCAACTGTCATTCTCTTTGCAAGCTATATAAACGCAGTACCCATCAGCTACGAAAAAGATGTCTGAGCTTACACAATGGACGCTTTTAAGTGGAAATGATGCCGACGAATTGAAGAAGGTAGGATGAAATTGCCTTAATAGGTAAAAAGGAAGAAGAATATAAAAAGCTAAATGAAGTAGGGAGTGTTGTGCTCTCTCCTGTCATTGATGTAAAATTTCATGTTTTTATGAGAAGGTTTTGTGAAGAAAGATGGTTCTTGAGGAGCAGAAGGAGAGGGAGTAGTGAAGTAATGAAAGCATATGTGTGTGTAGGTGTAATGTTTAGGTGGCCTGGAGAAAGTTGTGAAAAAAAGAGAGAATTGTGAAAAGCACACATTAAGTAGATTCATCAATACACGTCTCAGTGTTGTGAAATATACATAATACATCGCATACAAAAGTATATAGTGAATAGTGTATGCATGCCCCTACCCAAACTTACAGTTGTTGTCTCATGCAACATATTCACGAGGAGCAAGGAGCAGCTGCAGTAAGCATTCTTAATAATATGTAGGTAGGGATATGGGAGCGGAGAAAGGAAGAGGTTGCATAAACTTTCTATGAGTGAAATTCATGCCTGTGTATGTTTGTCGGTTCTAGTGTTGTAAATGAACCCATAGAACAACATACTAAGCATGCATATTACGAGCTACTATTCTTTCTCTAGTAGAACATAGTGTGGAGCCTGGCACCTTGCTCACATTGATGTGTTTCGGCAACTACTTTTTACAACTCTGACTTCTAATAGTTTGCAATACATTGTAAGTGCTCTTCGGCATATTATCTCGCTGCTGTGCCCTGTGCATGTATGCTTATATTGGCTTTACAACACGGAGAAATCAAAAGAAAAAGTGTTGAGACGGTAAAGGAAGGAAAATAAACACACGAGGAGATATAGTAAGGCTAAGCTCTGAAATAATAGGAGCAGTCTATGTATGGCAATGGCGAGGGAGAGCACTCCCATGTTGTAGGCTACACTGATATCGATCCACTGGTATCACATTGGATTGCTAGCCCGTCTTGTATTCGGAACGAGGCGGAGGCAAAGATTTCTTGAAATCAAGGGGCTCGACTTTCACAAGGGGAGAAGAAAGTTGGGCAGATGAGGTGGAACTCCGATGAAGCTCTTGCGCCAATTTTTTTTTCAACCGAGACGTTCTGTATCAGGCAGTAGTTTGTGCAGTTTCACTGAGCAATGGGCTCGTGAGGATGTGTAGTACTTCCTCTCTCTTTTGCAACTCCACCGTGCCTTGGAAAATCAGAGACTCAAGGCAATTTATTTCCCAAAACTGGCACGAAAAATTTACTGTGACCCATGATAAACTATGAAAGGGTCTCATTGGTGTTCCTTGGCCTGTAATAAGGGCTGTTGGATGAGTTCCCCTGAATGAAACTCATCCCTTTAATGTCACTGTACTGACCGACAATAGCTCGCTGCTAGAACATCAAAACAAATTATTACTTCAACAGAGTGAAACGGTGGAGTGTGCTGCTTTAAAAAAAATTATTGTCACTGGCACGCTTTCCACTACTGTTACACCAACTTTTGTCAGTATTGTTTCTTGTGCAATTGTGATCATCTGCGTAGGAAAAGAAAGTGGTCAACATGTTCAGCTTCAACTTTGCAAGCAAAATGCTCAATACCATAATGGGCACGGAGGAGACCCCGCAGCAACAACAACCAGGTGCTGCAGGTCAGCAACAACCGCATGGGATGCCGCCAGGCCAATCCCAGCAAGGTGCTAGACCTATGGGGGGTGGATTCCAGCCTGTTCGACCTACTCCTCAGGGCCCTCCTGGCGGTGTATCTCCAAGGCCTGGCTATGGAGCTCCACCTACTTTTAGTGGTCCTAGGCCAACTCCTGGTGCCCGTCCAGGTCCTCCTACTTTCGGGGGTCCTCAAAGATTAGGAGGTCCTGGTATGCCACACCGTTTTAATGGACCTCAACCACCTCCTGGGGCACAACCTCAACCTCCACAGCCTCAAATGAGACCGATGCCACCTGGTCAAGGGCAGCAGCAGCAGCCTCAACAACCCCTTGGAATGCGTGGCCCAAGTCCTATACAAAACCAAGGGGTTCAGATGGGGCCTATGAGGCCCAGAGGGCCCTTACCACCGCAACAACAACAACCTCAAATGCAACAGAAGCTGGCAGGTAATTGAAAATACGAGTTTTACCTATTAAATAGCAAGATAAGTTGTGAGTGTGGCATGATCCTGCAAGTGTTCATAGCAAATTGCTATATAGCATATAAGAAATCATCTGTCGTTTCGTATCCGCCCTCGTGGAAACCATAAACTTTATAGGCTAGCAATAAAAATAATATTAATGGTGCAAATGTAGAGAGAGGTCCCTCGCTTTTTCAATGTAATGCTCACATCACATGGCTCATTTTCAAGGGAACCTCTTGACTTTGATAAGTGCCTCATCGATTTATCTCATCTAGATTTAGGCACCAAATTTTCTCCAAAATGAAAGCATGTTTTTCAACCATAATTGTAACCAAACACCAAACAAAACCAATATCAACAACTAAAAAAACCTAATATCAATGGGAAAGGGATATGTGTGGTCTAACAAAAGTTTAATTTAAACCTTGACACACAAGTATGTAAATAGCTTAGGGTCTTATGTACATAACGTTGTATGCCTTCATGAGAACTGATGCAGAAATAGACAACAACCAAAAACCAAACGCAAACTGTGTACATTACACATGAAGGACTTTTCATTGATCAAGGCTTGTTTTGCACTAGAGTTCATTCATAAGGCACAAGCATGTTCCCAGTCTAGTCGCGCCCTACTACTTGCTTGGGAGGAGGATGATATCGCTTTCATTTTTTTACGTCTACTCACTCTCTTAATTGTACACATGTAAATATAGAAAGAACACGAGTATAATCAAAGGAGTAGGGTTTCCCTGACGTTGCAAAAATGAAATGAAAAAAAAATATTACAACGGAATATTTTTTTACGTCTACTCACTCTCTTAATTGTACACATGTAAATATAGAAAGAACACGAGTATAATCAAAGGAGTAGGGTTTCCCTGACGTTGCAAAAATGAAATGAAAAAAAAAATATATTACAACGGAATGTTTACACCCACAATATGAACATGCCATATAGTGTAAAGTCATTAGAAAATGGTGATCATCATCTTTTGTTTAATGTACTGTGTGAGTGAATGAGCTGACGGGAAAAAGTTAAATGTTATTACAAGAAAGGTTCTTCCCTTTTTTAACTCACAAAAAGTCCAAACAAGACGACTCCTTGAAAATGTTGTTCCAGTCCATTAGCGAGTAAAGAGGTGTATGTACCGGAGAGAAAAAGAAAAAGAAATTGAAAATGTGAGTCGATAAACGACAAATGTCTCAAGTCCTACACGTACTTACCCACTTTTATGTATATTTTTAGTTAGGAAGAATGAACTAGTACATGGAGAAAAGTAGCATACATCCATACATTTATACATTCACGAGTTCATAGTCATGTAACATGTAGAACATAGTACATTCCACGTTTTGGATGCTAAACATAACATTTGCACATTATGCACTATATATATATCAATAGTACATTATGCACTATATATCAGTACTACTCTTTTGTAGTATATAGTAGTAGTAAGAATGCAGTGTGTGTGTACACGTTTATAGAAGAGGAGTGAAGAGCCGACTAGAAAATGATCGATCCATTTTTCTCCTTTTCCCTTCTATATTTTTGTTCATATCTTTTTCCTTTTTTTTCTCCCAATCCCATAGCAATAGCATTCTTTTTGACAATAACTAAAAATATCTATCCAACAACATAATGTAAAAAGGAAGGGAATGCTCAACCAAGTCCAAACAAAAAACGTATACGAAACAGCGTGCATGAATGCAGGCCCACAGAGTACAGTCGCGTACACAAGGAACATCAAAAACACTGAAGGAGACGGGGAGCCGTTTCTTGCAAATGGACTTACATTCGCATTATAAAAAGTTTTTCGCTTCTTCGGACGCAAAGCCATTGGTGCAGGGTAGAAAGTATGCAATTTAGAAGTTTGGCATTAAAAAATTCTATGTACTTGGAAGAAAATGAAATTTTAAGCTTATCTACAATACACAACCACATCCTATTACTTAACGTATGTTTTCACGTTGGCTGCATTTAAAGGCCGTTTATTTTCCAGTGTTTTTGTAATACCTTGTAGCAACATTTTTTAATGCTTTCACGTGCAAAAAAAATGCTGTAAATTAATTAGAGTTAAGAATTGTTTTGATACTTTAGTTATGACTTGTGCAACATGATATCTGTTAACTTCTCTTTTCAAGTTTACGCCTTTCTTTCCTTTCACTTTCAATCGCGTTTCGTCCTCAAATAGTTTTCATGGTGGGAACTGAAATTCGTGACCAGATAATAGAA
The DNA here is from genome assembly GCA_036850725.1 of Orchesella villosa. Classification (NCBI taxonomy): domain Eukaryota; kingdom Metazoa; phylum Arthropoda; class Collembola; order Entomobryomorpha; family Orchesellidae; genus Orchesella; species Orchesella villosa. Next base: position 11,444 of record JAANSM010001341.1, read on the forward strand.
AGTGAGAGTAAGAACAAGTATACTGTGAGATAAAAACAATACGCACTATCAGTTCATGGGAAATTGGGAAGTTAGGAGTTGACTTACATAAATAAAAGATGCACGCACAAAATAACAAATCATTTCAAACTAGACGAAAGTGACTTTTGTAACAGTAATTGTATGTTATTACCATGCTCTGTTTTTAATTAAGTACTCTCACAAATTGTAACACTTGAGAGAACGTAGCCAGTCAGTCTTTCACAACTTGGATGGGTATCCTTTTTGCTAATAGGTTTTATGCTGAGGTATATTGCTATGTTATCAATTTTGGTGGGCTGTAGCTGTAGGCATTACTTTTCCATACTAAGTTTGCAGAGGTAAGTAAAGGAAAGCCTATAACGTGCCTCTGCCTTCCAGTATACCTCGTAAATCTCTTTTTCTTAAGACACGCATCATAGAGTGTCTGAGTGGTAGAAAATATAATGCTGCAGACATAATTTTTTTTAACCCCTAAGACTACTTCTTGACCTGCTTTTCTAGTTTTATAAAAATTGACGTAAAAGGTTAGAAAGGTTATATCCCTTTTGTACTTATGGTTAGCACAGGTAAAATGAGAAGTTAACCATGGAAGGTTATATAGTACGAGAGACACGTACGTTCGCGCGAACAATAAAATGGACAAGGTTAAATTAAAGTAGCAAAATCCCAAATATGTTAGAAGAAGTATTTCTCAAAGCCTTCTCCCTCATTCATCTTATTGCATAGCTCGTTTGCATTTAACAAAGCTTTGAAGACAGTACAAGTAGTCAACTTAATGAGAGAAAGTTGGGGAATATAATATTACACAAAAGGTAACCTTCACTAAGGAATGAGCAATGTATCCTGTACTCACCTCGTTATGAAAGAAAGCCAAGCTTGAAAAATATGTGAGAACTTTCTTCTCATTTCTTCCTCAACCGTGTTCTCCTATTTCATCAAAAACCTCTTGAGCGAGCTCGCTTGCAAAAGGGGATTACTGAGGTATTCCTGGTAGTCACACACATCAACAATAAATACATAACAGGAATCAACTTGAGAAGGCGCTTTGAAGTTGAGTCAGTTGAGAGAAAAAAAAAGTATTATCATATATGAATGAAAGTTAGCGTGCTGTTCAAAGCTTACTCTTTTTTCAAGTGTTTGGTGGTTGAATGGTCGGTGATTGGTGTGGTGGCGGTGACATGAAATCGTAACTACTTAACGCGTAAGTATTGGCTAACGCAGTAGGAGCTCTGATAAAATTGTTACGGAGAGACAGGCATTATAAACCAAGGCATTTGGCTGCACGCGCTAACCCTAACTTTTCCTAGAAAAGGGGATTCCAAAGCGAATAAAAAGGAGAAGGAAAGAAAGAAAGTATAGAATTCCATGTGTCAATTCCTTTCATATGTATAAAATGCATGTTTCAAGTTGTACTTGAGCAGAGCAAATCACGAAAAATCTTACTTTGCCTCTCTCTCTCTCTCTTTCTCCTTCACTTACAGTTACAAAAGTATAGAAGAAAAGCATGGTACATAGGTAGGTAATTAAGGCACTTTGTTGTTCTCAGAAATTTAGATCGTAACCGAATTCCGCGGTCAGCTCCACAAACGTGGATTGTATTTCTGTGTGTAGCTAGAGTATTCGTTACACTTTAGCATGGAATTCATGATGTTGATGATGATAGCATGATTGCTAAAATTAAGGTTGTCGCTCCTTGTGTTGTTGTGGTGTACCTAAATGAACACTTGTTTTTATTGCATTGCTTGTAGAAATGTGAGGCAGGTGAACACACGTGTAAGTTCCAATCGTAAGTGATATTACCAAAACCACCCAATACTCACTCTCCAGCTTTTAAGCTGGTGTGTGTGGCGTGGCGTACACATACACACACACGGACAAGAATTCAAGACTGCAATAACTTTACTCATATTAGTTTTTCTGATACCACAGAATTTATTGCTTTGTGGCATGAAACTTTGATGTACTTTTTTTGCTTTCTTAATATGGTGCGGATTTCAAAAATAATTAATCATTCTTACAAGCTATATATAAGTTCATTCTAGTAATGCATCCCAAGAATTTGACTACATATGCTCCATTATGATAATTAGCGAAACTGTTTTTCCTTTCCTTTTTTTTCATGTCATATATAAATCCTGGAAAAGTAATTTCCTCTGAAGGAGTGATGGGGATCCCACTAGGTTTATTTTAAAAATATTACCCATTCAAATGTATATTCATTAGCAATATATGAAAGTAAAAGGCTCAGTTATGAGTTTACTTTGGAGTTAATAATGGGTTTTATAGAAGACTACTCAAATAGCTTGAGGGGTAGAGGAGTTCATTTTCTTCTCATGTCCATCCTTGATGTCATGGCCCACGGTGAGTGTAATTCACATCGTATGTCTAACATGTACAACACTCTACAGTCAGGAGAATGGAGATGGGTGATGCCAGCACGTTCAAATGATATGTGCACATCGGGTAGAGACTATGTCGGAAGGACTTAAACGCTACCAAAAAAAAGTGTTGCTTGATTGAACCTTTTTTTCAAGGTGGTATGCTTTCTCCTTGCTGCGTTAAACATGTTGTAGAACTTCTATTACAACGTCAAAACGTTGTCATAAAATTGTCCGTAGTCCATACTCCATTCCACCACTTCTAACTACTAGGCTCTGCGGCGCATTCCCCTTTTTTTGCTCTTATATTCGGGTTGATAATGTGGATGGAAGGGAAATGTACAAAAGAAACACATATTCGTTTGGATTAGATTTCTTTCTAGATGGGCCAGATTTGGAAGAGGAAATATCAAAATTGATATTACTTCGATGTCTTTTTACTTGCTAACCAAGTTAGGTTGAGAAGAGCCCAGAAGCTTCACTGACTTTAAGTATTTGACGTAGTCAGAGCAAGCTTTGCGACTAGCAGATGGGGACGATGATCAGTGAAAGTTTTTCGACTTACTTATCTTCATTCTCTAGCTAGCTACCAACGATATAGACTCTGGGCGCGTATATTATTATCTCAATGTATGAATGTAGTTTTGTAAAATACAAAACGTTCAGCTCCTCCAGCAGCCTCCCTAAAGATAGAGGAGTGGAGCGCTAACCGTTCACAAAGTATGTTGTACTGCATGCTCCTTTCTTTCTTACCACTTTTTCTTCATTCTAAACTCTACCGCAACTCGAAATAAAAATGTTTTTTGTATCGTTTAAATGTATGTACGCAACATAAATGTATACATTCTCACACGCTGCTACATAATATCATCAAGTTATTATATGGTTGGTTGACTCATTGTAAAGTTATGCTGGGTAGTTTTTTTTATATCTCTGTGTAGAGTGATATATTATGCACTTATTTAGTTTGAGCTCTACATATATTAACGCAAGTACATCAGTACGAAGGGAATCTTATTATTTGTAGCTACTACTGCAAAACTACATTATGTAACAACGTCAACTAACCAACCAACAGCTAACTCAACTCGTTACGATTCCACCCATGATGCTACCATGAACCATCCAAGAAGAAGAAGAAGATGTTTAGAAAAATAAAAAGAAAGAACACTTAATATATAAGGGGTTAGGTATCTTGGGTTCTATATGAAATTATTTGAAAGGGAAAAGACCAGACCCTGCCATTTCTGAAGTGGTATAGTATGCATCAAAAACTTTCTTGTAGTTTCGTAAGGTGAAGGAAAGTAGCATTACTGTTCCTTCACCAGAAATTGACATAAAGTAGATAAAGTAGGGAACGGTTGAAACTAACGCAATGGACGAAGGGCTGGCTACTTCTTTGTACTTCACGTGTGTGTATGTGTGTGTGTAAGTGTGTGTGCTGCTATGCTCAATGTCCAAGTCGGAGCACGCAAGTGGTGGTGGTGGCAACAGAAGAAAGAAACCCTTTCCATGCAATCCAAAAACTACGACATAAGTACTATATGTATTATGCTGCTGTATTCTATTTGGAGCTGGAGACGAGACGACCACCAACACCAGTAACATTGCTAGAGCACCATCATCGTCATCATTCTCTCATGCTTTCCCCCTTCCTCTTCTGTATACACCCTGCTTTTTCAACCTTTTTCGGAATATGTATGCAAGGCATCATTGTGAGTGTTCACGAGTGAACTGCTACTCTTTGACTTTCTCCAAGGCATTTCCGATTCCGATAAAACTTTCATGTATGCACAAACACATATTATGTGTGTATATATACGAATATATGTATGTATATAGTTACACAATCCCGTCTCTCGTTTCCTACCATCAAGAGTGTTTTACTCCATTTCTCTCTCTCACGCTCCCTGATGTAGGCAAGTCAGAAATTGTGGAGCAGTAAAAACTATCATTCCTATATATAGCCCTATGAATAGTTATTAAGTTTGGAGCATTTTACTTTAGAGCTTTTAATTGCTTGTATCGAAATATATTTTAGGGATGCCTTCTCTTATTAGGAAACACAATAAATAAAGCCCAATCATCTTTTTAGTAGAAAGGTAAAAATAACAAGGGAACAGAACTGCTCAAAAAGCATCTATAAATACTAGTAGAATCCTGTTAAAGTAGATGAGTAGCTATTACGGAAAAACACAATAATTTACTACGCACATGTAAAATTTAATTGTGAATGGGAATTCTCCTATTTTCATTGGCCACTCTACTTTATTTTTTGTCAGCCAATTATAGGATTGTAGTGTCTGATACATGTTACTAAATTTATGGACATGCGTTTAAGTTAAATGCGCAAAATGACATCGAGCATGTCCTTCTTGACAAAGTACAAAGCTTAACAATGACCTACTACAGTATTACCAAAAATACGAAGAGATATTCGTGTTTACTTTGAAACACTTGATGCATAAAGGGATCCAAAATCCTAACAAGCTTACACACGGGAAATTGGAGCTTAGTTTAAAGACTACATTTTTGTGCAAGGAATTTTAAATATTGGTTGAACTGTATGATTCAATAATTCGATAAAGAAAATGTCCTAAACGGCTCACCAGATTGCATAATACTAGAAATTAATCAAGTGCGATTAAATTTTCAAGAAACGTTAAGTAAACACCCGAATGTATAAGTAGGCATGGTACCCTCTTATATGAACTGGCTTTGGCCCCAAATACAGAGGCTTTTCAAACTTGCTACTCCTCATACAAGGATATCGGGAAGGCAAATACAATTACAGAAGTACGCTGCTCCCAATCCGACTTGAACGAAACCCAACGTTTATCCAGATAGGCATGCAACATTTGTGTCATGTAAAATACGTTGGTTGGTAGCAAGGACACATCATCTCGTTGAAACTTGAACGACTGACTGATCGTGTTAGCGTAGATTCCAGCTTGAGCCTGCGAATTCCGCTTTGCTGATAAAACATTGTATTACAAATACAAACAGGAGGATACTTGGTTCTTCTGAGGCTTTAAACGCTGCCAAATTAACAGTAAATGTTTTAGAACCTCTCCAGTTCTGAATTTAACAGGATACCGTCTCATCACACCAATGCTTACACAAACGATGACTAGTTTGCAGAGAGAGAGAGAAGAGAGATCTGTTTTTTGTCTGCTATTGCTATGTTTGCCTTACTTTTCTCTGGATCGATTCCAATACGTGTGGTGAACAAAACCCAAAGTAATCCATTCCCTTATATTGCCTCCATCTGCAATGTTTGAGGGGGAGAGGACACACCATATCAAACCTTCAGCTTTATATTACCCCCATATATATATGTATGTATTTCACATACATATATACTCGACGTTGCTATAATGTTTCAAATGAATGCTTTCTACCTTTTATTCTCAAGATAATTTCTGAGGATTTCATTTGAACAAATAAAAAGGGAAATTGCTGCTGTATTAGACAGCTTTATTGCGAACAAGGCTCTGCACCGCCATGATGGAGACACACATTGTAATATGGTTGGGATCAAGATACATATATTGCAGTCATCTAGATATATGCATAGTACATTTTAAAATCCAACTGATTGTGAAATACTAAATAAATTCATTAAACTTGCCATCGTTCATTAAACTTACCAAAATACTTTACAGCTTTGTCATGTTCGTGTCACCTATCAAGCTTGACTTTTTGTCATTGAAATATACATAACTACGAAACTGTTTTAGCTCCAAGCAAAGTGTCTATGCATGTTGTTCCTGTGTTCCCTTCATTGAGGAAAATGATTTTTTCGTTATTCATGAAGCTTTGTTGCTAAGTTGATAGAAAGCACATTCACATCCCAATTTTGTGCAAGTAGCATAGGTTTGTAGCTTGCTGTCTCGGAGCATCATCCAGGTTCGAATGAGTTTCTGAGCTGCTTTTCCAGGCATTTTGTGATGCAGTATAGCTTCCATTAATGTTAGATGTCAAGATAAATTCAAGTATTTTGCCCTAACATGACTCTATTAGTACAGGGTTGTGTGCTTAATGCATTGACGTTTAAAATGTTCTTCAAAAATCCAATGTTACAAAAATTTAATAGTACCTACGTTATGTTTGTACTTACATTCAATATGCATGGAGTTTCCCATCAATTGAATGGTGCCATTTCAATGTTTTCCATGGATGTCAATTTGACTGAAATTGATAATCTCTCAAAGGTCTTGATTGTCACCACAAATATCTTTCTAATTAGGTGAAACTCCCACAAATAGCTTGGTGGGGATACCAGTTTATTGATGAAGCAATCAATTCGTACTTCAATCAGATTAGCATTGACATCGTGCCAAAACGCAAAGTGGTTGCACAGCAGTGTGAGCATACGGTTTGTGTACATATGTATGTAGTAGATAGAGAAAGCATGTGCTATGTTTCCCTATTTACAAAATCAACTAGTGCTTGCTTCGATGCGAAATAATTTCTTCATAGGAAACCACAACATTTACAAATGCATTCCCTTCGTGGCAGTTGAATTATAGGAGGTTCCTAAACAAATAACATGAGAAATTTCGTACGTTAAAAAACAAATTTAATTTTTGTAATAAATTTAGAGGCACAACGTTATATGCATTAGATCTACCGCTGTACCGTTGTTTAGTTGAATAGCTGGGGAAACGCAGTATGACAAAGCCCAACGGCTAGCATACGAACACTTAAATTTGATTTATTTTATTCAACATGAGGATTCATGTTTAAGGCAATAATTTTTCTCTGTAAACCATTGTTCGTTGTGGTAGCATTCAGAAGTACTCCAGAAAGACCTGCAAACCTTGTTACATTTTTCCCCATTTCACCAAAGGATGGGGCAAACGGGCCTATTCAATGCATAAGTACAACCTTATCCCTTGTTTTCTACCAAAGACAGCACCGATGAGATCCCTATTCTTAGAAAAGCTATCTAGGTGAAAGTTCAGTGCTGTGCATGGTGAAAGCGGATGAACAAGCGGACTTTCTCTTAAAGACTGTATGAAAACCGGATTCGTAAACACATCATTTGACGTTAAGACAAGAAAGAGTTTTCCCAAAGGGGCGATGGGATTTCGTACTCACGTACTGTACTTCCAAACTTCTTAAGTGAAACTATAAATATACAAGGAAAGAAAGTTGATACAAGCAGCTCTCATTAAACCCTCTTTTATTGCATTAGATTTTTTCCCACGTCACCAATAATTGTATGGATACATTTTAGAAAAAATTGAAGGAAAAAAAAGAAGCCTTCTGTTTGTAAGGATTAAGTTCATAATTATCTAACCTACATGGAAGTTTGCTAATACAACATACATATGTTTATTATCTACTGAAAGCGTTGTAAACGCGTATTATTATCTACTGAAAGCGTTGTAAACGCGTATTAGTAGATATTG
>JAANSM010001342.1:0-19255 GCA_036850725.1 Orchesella villosa
AGTAGTATTTATGTATTATCACAAATCATCAAGAATTTGATTAGTAAGACCCAACATAAATGAAATTCTGCAAAAACTTATGCGCAATGCATACTGATAAACAGCGTGTAGTATTTTAGGTATAGTTCACAGAATAAAACGGTTTTGATTCCAGCATTTCAATATTATTGTTGTGATTGTGAAAGCCACATGGCGGCAATGTAAACGTCTTCAGCTGAGCTCAACATAAGCCCGAAGACCCAAAAGGTGTTGTATGAATGTAATCAATGTGTATATGCAAACCATGGAAAAGCTTCGCATTTGCTACACAGCTCTTGTTGGTCTTAAATCTTATTCAGTGACGAATATTTAATGGGGCATGCCAATTTGTACGCATATTGTACATAATACATTAAAATGATGGACCCTTTAGTCAGCAGCAGTGCTTTGACAAATAATGAAGCTGTAATTAGTGACGGCAGTGACAATGCTGATTTACTCGATTTTTGTTTTCTGTGCTCTCGGCAGTTTTTTCATGAGCGAGTTGAGGATTATGGCACGGAAAGATTGAAGGATGAAGAAGTTCTTGAAACATTTTTTGAAGAACTTGGTAAGGACTGAAATTAAACGATCAGCGGTTATGTGGTATAATTGGACATAAGCCAATGAATAACCACATAATCCTTACAAACATGACGTCAAAATAGAAAGTCTTAACAAACATAGCACTTAACATGAAGTAGTGTATATAATACATTTATATACACCTGGCTAATCATCTATATCCTAATGTATATTTTAAGTTACATTTTGTAATTTTTGTAGACGTAAAACTCGTGCATAAGTTGTTAATGAAAATTTTGTACTTCGTTAAATATTTAAACGCACAGGTCCAGTTGATCGCTCCTTGCTGCAATGCTGTCCAGCTTGTAAAGCTCTATGTAAAACCATAGACTTAGTAGACGGAAGGACGGAATGGTAGTTAAGAAACAAAGTTATTAGTCTTTAATACATTCGGCACAATTTTCTTGGTACTCCTACTACGTATTGACTCCTTCTAGTTTATATTTTAATTTCTTTGTGTAAAACGCTACTGAGAACGAAAGCAGCGTTATCATCATTAATTGATGAGATTACCAACCTTCTTCTTAGAAGCAGGAAAGTTTCATATTTACTCTCAAAAAGTCGAGTGGTCAGCCGGCTTTTTCAGTCATCTAACTCATCACTACCTCCATGTGAAACTTCTACAAGCTATTTGCAGCAGCCTCTCAGCCAAATAAACTTTCACAAAGATGTCTCAAGTACCACAAACAATTCAAACTGTTTTCCAACTCAATTTGATCTCCAATTTGACTCAAGTAACATGACAGTTGGGGATTCATTGGATTTGGGTTTGTGCCAATCGATGCCTAGTGAAATGAAAAAATCTGTAGAAAATACTGACAAAAGACTACATAAACCAAAACAAATTCCTTCAAGCACACGCTCCGATTTCTCATTAATTCTTAATGAAAGTATTATGAACTCTGTGTCTGATAATGCCTGCGATGTATCTGAAACTGTGAAAGTATTAGAGGATAATACGGATAAACAAATTACTATCACATCTCAATTTGCACCCCCAGCGCAACAATTTGCGCCTCCTATATCAAAAAATAAATCTGGACAAAGAGATCCTACGCTACGTAGGGTTATTTCGAAAGAAAAATCACCTAGCAGATTACAACCAACAACTTTCACAGAAATTTCCAATCATAATGAACGTGAAAGTCTTAAAACGCTCAAAAAATTGAGAAAGTCAACATGTTGTTCGGTAAAACAACCAAATACAAAAAGTAAGAAGAAAGTTGACATAACTAATTCGAATATTCAATTTAAGTTCAGTGATGGCAACTCTAAAGTGAGAAAAACTACTGTTGGAATTAAATCAAATCCGAAGTATGAAAGAGAAAGTTTGAAATTTAACGAGGCCGGACGTCCCACAAGAAGTAAAGCTGAAGAAACTTCCATAAAACCTCAGAAGCTGCACAAATGTGATATCTGTGGAAAATCGTTTCAGACCCGTAGGAATTTAAAGAATCATGTTGGGGCTCATAATCAGGAACGCAAATATATTTGTGAAATATGTGGGGTTTCATATCGCCACAAAATTGGGCTGGAAACTCACGTTGCAATTCACAACGGAGAATCTAAATTTCAATGCCAAATCTGCAAAAAGATTTTCACACAAAAATCTGGGCTCCAACGGCACTCACGGATACATACGGGCAAATATATATTTCAATGTGACCTTTGCGGAAAGCAGTTTATACATCATAGTTCGTTCAGCTCTCACAAGTTGATTCACGAGGGAGTCAAAGGTTTCGCTTGTACACATTGTGACCTCACATTCAAAACAAAATGGCATCTTGAACGACACATCAAAGTGCACACTGGTGAGTTCTAAAACGTTAATAATTGTATTTCTCATTACAGTTGCATTTGAGGTTTGAATTGGAAGTCTGTAACATTTTGAGTGTATTTTTATGTTTCCCATTTTAGGAGAGAAGTCATACACTTGTGAAACGTGTGACAAGTCGTTCGCAGCAAAGTACAATCTTGTGCAACACTTAAAATCTCATGAAAATACTGTTTCTCGACACAAATGCCCAAAGTGTCCAAAGACTTTCACCCGAAAGTTCAAAATGAAATTACATTTCAACAATGTTCACACAAAGTAACAGTATTTTTTTATTTTGTTAAATTCTTATTCTTTACTACTAATCATCCTCAGTGTATCGAATCAATATTATTTGTGACAAAATTTGATATGACAAAAATTTCAACGTTAGAAAAACGATGAAAATGGAATTAGTATTTTATGATTTCTCGACACAAATGCCCAAAGTGTCCAAAGACTTTCACCCGAAAGTTCAAAATGAAATTACATTTCAACAATATTCACACAGAGTAATAGTATTTTTTTTATAAATTTGTTAAATTCTGTACTACTAATCATTCTCAGTATATCGAATAAATATTATTTGTGACAAAATTTGATATGACAAAAATTTCAACGTTAGAAAAACGATGAAAATGGAATTAGTATTTTATGGCCGAGACAAACCCACCAGTTACTAGATTTCTTAACCAGACTGGAATTTGGTAGAAAGTGCACTAAGTCTTAGCATAAACTCTGCGTTTTCAAGTATCACTGGTGTGGGTCCACGCTAATGGAAGGTGAGTTGGCACTGGCGTTCTGTCTTGAAAGAATAATCCCGAATTGTGCTTCTTAGCAGCAGGCGAAACTGCTAACCAGACCAGTGTGTCAGCACCTTGTGGAGCAGTTCGTAATTTATCCTGCAGAGTTGAAAATATCATAACATACAAAATTAATCGTTCAAAAATTTACAAGTTTTATTATCTACTGCTAACAAACCTTCATTTTCTCATAAAAATCTGGCATTGAGGATCTCACAGCAGGCGTATCAGCCCAACCTGGATGCATGGACGCAAAAAATATTTCTGGGTGATTCTTCGCAAATCGTTCACACATCACGACCTAAAATAATGAAGAATAAATGCTGTCAACCCAAATAGTTCAGTTTCATGTTCTTTCTAAATGCGACTGCTATTTTTATATTAAATGCCGTTTAAGAGCAGGACCTGTTGACGTTTGTTTTGTGCATAAGCCATGACTCCGTTGTATTTGCTAAATTTATCGAAATTAAAGTCATCATAATCCAGTTTCTGCACCAACATCCCTCCTGATGACACAAACAGGACTCGTGGATCCTCTGATCTATTCAAATTAGAAAATTAACATAAGAAATCCTCATTTCGATAAATTAAAATAATTCAATATAATGCTGCCAAAATTACTTTGAAAGAAGTTCTAGAAGTCCCACAGTTAATAAATAAAATCCAAGCGTATTTGTGGCAAAGTTAACATCAAGATTGTCACTGGTAAGCGTTTTCGTATTGGCCATACATCCTGCGTTATTAATCTAATCATAAGTAAAATTCATTTACACTCTTTCTTATGTAGATAAATGCTACAATCATCATATTTCTAACTTCATATTGTTTTAACATACAAGCGCATTTAGATTGTCTTTCGATGTGGAAAATGACTTGCTAAATTCAATGACTTCTTTGGGCTTTGATAAGTCAACAATATGAAGGAAAACCTTCTCATTTTGTGTCTCCTTAATTATATCATTTTTAGCTGCACTTCCGAGCTTCTCGTTACGGCATACCAAATGTACCGTTCCTTTTCGTCTATGCAATTTCTATTGCACAGTTGTATCCTATCCCAGAGTTTCCACCTATATTCATAAATTCATTCGTAGATCAGTTGTCATTTATGAATCGTATTCACTACAATCTGTATGCAATGCATAGTAGTAACTTTACCTGTGATGAGATAGGTTTTGTTAGAAAGGTCAACTTCTAGATCACCGGCATTAAAATTTTTCGAAGCTACTTCATATCCAGTTCTAAACATTAATAAATTGCATTGTAAATCATGTTGTGAGTTGTGACATGTCATAGTTCAGATGTAATTCTACAAATTCAATATGCAACATGTGGTTTTCTATATGGATGGGTAAATGTAATGTTGAATGTATGCTTAGTGCTGTACTATACTGCATTAATCTTACTTTGTATACTCCCTTAATCCCTTCATGTACCACACGATATTCCTGTATACTGACATGACACGACTTAAATTATCATATACTTCCTCAAATGGTTTTTATTAAGTTGTAAATCTATTGTGATTTTCGAATTGCATTAATTAAATAATGTTGTAATATTTGATTCCACTGTCAGACTACACAGTTTTGTGGAATGAAGTATTCATTGGAGTGAATTGAACATACAAGGGGCTCAAATGAAAATTAGTTTTTTTAAGAATGAGAACACAGCTTCAGTTTATGTTCATAAAAATTGTTTTGAAAGCAATCAATCATGAATTTAAACCAAATGGAATTCTAAAAGTCACCTATTATTGACAGGCTTGAGTTGTGAATGTGACTGTGAAAAACTGCCGCAGCTGTACTGCACTACACACTATGCATATATGCTACTGTACAGATGTACTTTGTATACCGTGTTCCCGCTTGAGTTTTATGGACTTTGATCGTGATCTCAATATTCTCAATCTCAATGTGCATTTAGTGAAAGCTAGAGACTTTCTTCGTCGAAATTCTTACTAAGTTTCACACACGAATGATGAAATGCTATGTTCAGTATTCTTATTAGCGTATCAAATTTATTTATCTGTGAACTTAACAAAGGAAGGCTTATATTCAATTGTAAACTTTCAACACTGACATATTTCAAACAAAACAATCGTAATAATAATTAACTTTTTTAAGAAGTGTTCCAAGATCCCCTGTTCCTTGCTAACAGGTATATTAATCATAAAATTATACCAGCTATAGGTATAATAACCGCTGATGAAATTGCAAGAATAAGCCAAACGTTTTTGGATCGCGGAGAATTTGCAGAATTTCTGCAACCCAGTCGGATTGATCCTACGTTTAGGGATGTAATGTTAACCAAAGTCACTTCAGTCACTGCATTTGGTCGGATACATATTGAATTTCCTCTGTAATTGGGTTGTTGATACGTTTGCCATGTCCAGTTACTGTAGCTGTTAAATGCATATGACATGAAGCTATAGGTTTGATTAAAGGAAAATGCATTTCCAACAATTGGCACCTCGCGTCCACCAAAATTGCTGTCTGGATACAAAGTGAAGTAAGGAGCAGTCAAGTCTTTTCCTCCAAGATATCTAATAACCCCGAATCTTAAAGTAGTTCTGGCCCTATAACAAGTAGCACAGCTATCGCCGACCGAGATATTGATGTCGGTTTCCTGTGGAGGCCAAGAATGTTCAACTCGCCACCTATAAAGACAGCACAGCCATTCGTTGTATCATAACGGTCTTGTTAACGAGATTGTTAGATAAACTATTTAAACACTTACGCCCCTCGAACGACACAATAAGACTGAAAACCGGGGTTAGCAACTTCAGTAGTTATATTTCCACTTTCTGTGAAGTTATAATATGGTGGCAAGTTGATCTGGCTGGGTGGTTTGCAATCAACGGAGGTGTAAAATCTAACATATTGTAGTCTTTGGGCTGTTGCATGAAAGGCAAACCCAAGAATAAGTGAAGTTATAAGAATAGGAAAAGTTGTAGCAGACATTTTGAAAACTTCAAAGCCAAAACTTTGTATTAAACGATTTGATTGGTTTAGTTAAGTTTTTAAGAGAAGTAGCAAGAAGTCAGAAAAGACTTGTTACTTGTAACTTGTACAGATTGCAACTATGTATGGAACAGCCAGTTCATGTGTCTTTGTTATATATTGTATTAACAACTGACGTACATAACAGTTAATCAGTTCTTGTTAGCAGTTAAACAAGGATTTTCCAGGATTTCGTGAAAATCCAAAAAGATTCATACCGAAAGACCCAAGCACTGAAGACACACTGAATGAAAATATTCAGAGAAAAAGCTGATATTACTGACTCAGTTTTTTGAAAAGCACATTCCTGATACGTGAGGTAGAAAATATTATGGCATATTAACTTACACAGTACGTACGATATTTTTGTATGGTATGGCCAAGGTTAAACATTGTATTCTAATGATGACGCGCATATCTATCTTTGAGTATATGAAAAATAGCCCAGTTTTATTCATTTTTCTGCCTTTGGCAAGCACATAAACTTTGTCATAAACATTAACCAAACCTTTTCTTTTTGCTGTTAACTTTCTAAACAGTCTTGATAACAAATTGAACGAAAGGGTTTTTGTTGCGGAGTAGAATGAATTTGGGAAGGCTGTGACTGGCAGAACTCAGAAGTCGTTTGCTCGCTTATCAATATGCTCATTTTTTCGAAGATTAACAGTTTACGATCTTATAACAAGTTCCCACAAACATCCGCGTATTTAACTGCAATCAGTTTATATTACGAAGCCTTGGTTTTATTCAACATAGATACGTCATGTCATTCCTAACTGCGACTTTCCACCTATACATCCAATCTGTCATCGTTTCATCATGGTTTCATATGAACTCCTGTGGATATCTTGTTGTTGTGTAGCAACTCATCAGCTTTTCTTGGATTCCTTTCATGATGGAATCGATGATTTTGAGACCACCCAAGCCTAACACCATCATTCTCTCAATCATTATGTCAGAAGGCATAAAGAATGCTGCGTTAAAATAGTTTACAAATTCAAACTTGAAAATATCATACAACATTTTGGACATTTAAAATGCTACTTCGTGGAATTTACACATTTGACCCACGTCCACAAGACCATGATCAAACGTTGCCATTCACATGCAATGATAATCTTATATTTCTAGAGGTTTTGAAGAGGGATTCTAATTGGATCAAAGTTGCTGACATTCTTGGCAGAGTAGGTTACGTTCCGAAGGACTTTGTAGAACCTGATGAACATTACTTAAACCACGATTACATCCTCTCATTTCTTGCTGATGCCATTGTCAAAGCAAGGCAGAACGGCTTACCAACTGCGCGTGATTTGGAGCGTTTGAAAGATGAGATTCGCCAGCACCCTTCATCAGTAAATCGACGTTCATTAGAAATCGCAAAGGTGTTTCGAAAACAGGAAAGTGAGGAAAAATCATGCCAAGCTCGGAAATCCTCAAGTGACCAGCTCGTTAATAAACGTTTCAGCAGAGAAACAGTCCGTTCTGGTAAACAAACACGTCGGTTTAGTTCCAATTATGGTGTAAACAATAATCCGAGAACTCCGAAGCACCCGGATAAATCCAGACACTTTCCTGAAAGTGGATGAGAATCCTTCAGACTCATCTCTTAGGTATCTCATTGTAACCCAAACCAAGCTCATTCCTTAGAACTTCTGACAAGTTAAACTCATATAGCTTCATGATTGCATCCCTATCATTGAAATACCGTCTAATATAAAACGTTTATAATTTAGAACAGCTTCGGATGGTAATTACGGAGGAGACCTCAAGAGAAATAAAACAAAAGTTAAGAATGACTCATCGTCATCTCTTCAAGAATTGAAATCAGAGCTAGTGCATGNAGAATGACTCATCGTCATCTCTTCAAGAATTGAAATCAGAGCTAGTGCATGTTGTTACAGCAAGAAGTGGGTTAAACTCTAAAAACTCAGAGAATCTTGTTTTTGAAGTTTTACAACGTATCAAAAAAACAACCAAGGACGTGCCCGTAGATTCTCTACTTGAAAAACTAACCATATCCTCCAGCTCATCAGAAATTGCGGACTGTGGCATCACAGAACTAGATGAGGTCATGAAAAGTTTAGCCAATTCAAGCAAAGAAAGTATCAGAGATTGCCGACGGAGTTCTGGCCGTAGCTCTGACTCATCACAGTTTTCTAAAAAGTTGGACAAACTACGGAAGTTACTCATAGAATGCGACCCCTTTCAAGTTACACCACTGCTTGAAGTAGGCCAGCACAAGTTTTCCCACGATCTGGTTCATCTATACCACCTGGAAAGCCCTCCCAGTATAAAGGAAAGGATGTTGGACATATTCCTTATCATTTGCACACTAGATAAGACAGGGCGAGCCAAGCTGCTTACAACCACATTGCCTATCTACCTAGCTCGTGAGTTGATGGCAGCTAAAAACGATAGGAAGTTCTGTAATCAACTCATTGATTTGCTAACAGTTCTTTTATCTTGTGGAGAATCCATGCCTGAAACACATTTTGAGATTTTGGGGACTGGATTCGTTAACTTTGTCCTCAAGGAATTAGAGGATGTATTTGCAAAATCAAGTGGGAGTGACATAAACGTTGAAAACATGCATGCTTTTATGAACCTGATTTTAGCCTACAACCTTCAATTTCATGCGTCAAAGGAGAATATTGTATTAAAAGTGTTAGCAGAGCGCAAAAGACCCATCGGATTTATAGAAGTTATCATCCAACTTTTCCAAAAAGCTACAGACCCCTTACGTCTTGATAATATTAAAGAAGATTACAAAGCAGTTCCACACTCAACATTTAAAATGATGCATGATATTTGCATTTGTCAAAGGACGGTTGCCCATTTAACAACTTCGGATTTGAAAACTCTTGTAGACACAATTGTGAATGGGCTCGTAGAAAACAAGGCTGGGGACACCCGGTTAGGATATCTTCGGGTGTTATGGGATGTAATGGGGAGTTTTCATCACAACCACGGGAATATTCGAGCGGCTCTGATGAATATTTTCTTGGATTCGGACCCATTGGCTTTTCCAGAACAACAAATGATTCGATCCATGTCAAAAGAGTATCCAGCTTTGTTTCTACAAAGTATATCTAGACTCAAGACTAATCTGGATACTGATAATTTCACTCAAGATGATGGAATATCATACTTATCTTCCTGAATATAATGTTCTAATTTAAAATCATTTATCGTCGATAATATAAATTATGTTTTCTCATATAAGCATATATGTATGTAATGTCGTGAATGGAATGTAATAACAGTTTGTTTAAGACAAAATCAGTTTTTATTTATTTTAAAATTTATTGACATTTTTCCTTATGGAATTACAAGACTTGAATAATTTCATAATTACTTAACTGTATCATGAAAAGGTAAAAAGGTATACTATGATATTATAGCAAAAGAATTCAGGACAAGGCAGATATTTTTCACATAATGGGATATTTTTAGGAACAACAAATATTTATGTGGACAGGACCGATAGTATTTTTTTTCTTCAAAAAATCAAAACAGTAAATTATAAATCAACATAATAAACTTAAACTGAATAATTCAAATGATTATTGCATCTGTGGTGTTAGATTTAAAAAAGAAGAACGCAAATTGCAATTTTGGATACTGGCACAACTTCAAAATCAAAGTCACAATTTTGCTTTGGTCTTTACTAGTGCATGTACTATATGATCAACAACAAAACTTTCAAAGTTTCAATCAGAAGGATGCTGAACATCATTTGTGTAATGCATGCATTTTTTTAAATGTAATTATTTATGATAATCTAGTATTTTGCATATTATAAGCTTTGATTGTTTGTCTTAAAACCACCGTTGTTGACTGTGTATTTGAACGGTTGACCATTTAAAGTTTTTTTATGAGTAGTTGTATCAGGTATAGTTGCCGTAGCTGAAGTAGAGTTTGGTTGATGCTGAAAGTTGGATTTAAGTTATCGTAGAAGTAGTAACCTCCTGCATTAAAGATTTATACAATTATTATAATATCTAAAAAGTACAACTTGTAGATGGAGAACTCCTGGCAGTAACATCTGAAAATGGAAGATACTATGAGTGATTGTGTAAAAGGGAAAAAGAACTGGCTGCCCTCCTCTATGCATGCATTAATATACGTATGAGTGTTGGATGCTAAATGAACACGGATTTCGGCAGGTCATTAAAATTTAATGGGTTAGCAATGGCATGTTCAAATAACTTACTTTTTAACTGTATCAAGATTTGTTTAGCCTTGATTGTTTTTTGGAGCAAAGTGAGAGCAAATTGTTTAGTCGCCGAAGGAAGTTTTGCCGAACATAAAGTTGCCCATGTCAGCTGGGTTGTCTGAGCCGAAGTATTCCCTCCACATCTTTTCGTAATATTTCTTATCAACGTTCACTCGGCCACGCTGTAAAATTGTAAATTAGATCGTAAATACAGGAATAATATGCAAAAGAAATAATTAGATTTGATTAAGTTGCATATCTTACGTGAGAGAAAGTTTGGAAAGCTGCTCGGCTCTCAGAAGAGTTAATTCCATATGACTCACAGACACCAACAAACTCGTCCTCATCAATGACGTTATCACCTAATAGTCATAATCAGTGAGGATTAGTTGGACTAAGATTCACTTCAAAGACATAGAAGGTTATAGATATGCGTTGTGGGGCATGATGAGAATTTGTGTACCTGAGGTATCCTGAAGATCGAACATAATTTCCATGTATGTCCTCTCCCAGTCTTCAACCTTGTCGGGATTTCTCCACAGCTGGCAGAACTCTTCTGGTGAGATCTGAAAAGCAATAAATTACAAAACAAAATCAGCCGATTGTTCGAATATTCATGATTGCATGACAGCTAATAGTCATGTTCCACCTACTCTCTCATCATCTTCCTTGTAGCATCTCTTCCTCAGGACATCCCACATAGTCATCAACTGGGTGCTTGCCTTCTCATACTTAGCATCACCCACGGGCCATCCACGGATTTTGCACAGTTGCTAAAAATGACAGTAAAATGGTTATTGTGATTAACTAAGTTGGTCCAAGCTTTCATAACATTCAATGTCAAGCTGACACCAAGAGGACGAAAAACAAGGTCGAAATTGTAAACAAGTTCTGGGTGGGTGCTTCAATCAGTGTCATTGCGAGGACATGCGAGCTACGTTTTGCCCTGACTTTATAGCTTCAACCAACATGTCGGATTTATGTGTAGTTTTTAATGCCTACTTATTTTGTTTGGCGAATATCACCAGTACTAATCCTTCTGTAATATACATAATAATTGTCATATAATTCATGTGTGTACTGGTATAAAAAGTGAGAGCAATGCGAGTTGTTTCTATCGCCTTTCCGTTCAGTAAACCAATAACTTATTTTGTCAGCTCCATACCACCGTATCAATAATAAACTCATGAGTGTATATAACCTCAGTTACATCAATATTACGCATTTTGACATTTATCTTGATACCGGGAGAGAAACATAAAATATTACTTGCTATGTGCTTGCGAAGGCTTGTGTATATTGCAAGTACTTTTACTAAGAAAGAATTTTAGAGTAGCATGCACTCATTGCATTGTACAGGTTTCAAAGGGTGAAGCAAAGTCATATACCCGATTCCTTTCCTTGCCTTCTCTTAGTCGTCTTTGTCAGAATAAATATAGATCTACGGAGCTGCTTAGAAATTTAGAAGCAAGCGAGCAACGAGCAACTTGCATAAGAAGAAAAGGAAAGCTGAATGCCAATCTTATTTGAAGTTGATTACGCGTGCAGTATTGAGTACGAAACGTTGTAAAATACATTCAGTTCTATGTTCCTTCCTTCATACACCCCGTTATCTATAAAGAATGCTCCTTCTCCATTACTTCCAAATCTTTCCAACTGCTTGCTTACTATTTCTAAAGAGGATGTTGGATAATACTAACTAAGCGTTTCCTAAATTATACTTAAAACCAATCAGCATAGAGCTGATATGAAAAAAAGTTGATTGTTAACTCTTTCTATTGTTGTATCTTCCTTGTACTATTCTAAATCTCTTTCCACTGCATAATATGTTGCCTCTCTTATAGTAAATAATAGCATAAGAGAATTTGATTAGAATTATTCTATCTTACAGCAACAGCAAGAACGAAATCGTCCTTCTCAATGGTTCCGGACTTATCGGTATCTGTATGGGTAAAAGGAGAAAGGAGTTACACTTTTGAGTACATAATCGAATGTTCTTTTACTGAATAGTTAATTCCACTTTTTCAGTATTAAATATTTTAAAATATTAATTCTTGTGTTAATAGTTAGCTTTGCCTTGCATACACCGCTTGTAAAACAAAACTTACCAAAAAATCTCTCGAATACATAGAGGAGCTTAGCGAGACGGAAATCAGACATAGCCATCTAAACACAAAAACAAAACAATTTTTAAAACTTCCAGGATATTTATTGATAAATTTCTAAATAATCTAATATTTGAGATTCGATAATAACTGTCTATTATTTGTAAGTAAAATATGTAGTTTCTATTGATTTTTAACAACCTTGGCGGTTTTTTGTATTTGGTAGGGTAGCTTCCCAACGAAATAAAGCTTAAGCTTCTGTAGAAACTGTTAGAATTGCTTCCCAAGAGTTTCTTTGTTCACACACGGACGGTTTCAACTGGCAAACTAAATTCGAGAATGAGGATTCATCCAAGTTTCTAGCTCTTCGTATGCATATCACTTTTGTAGTTGTTGAAACTGTTAGAATTGCTTCCCAAGAGTTTCTTTGTTCACACACGGACGGTTTCAACTGGCAAACTAAATTCGAGAATGAGGATTCATCCAAGTTTCTAGCTCTTCGTATGCATATCAGATCTCGTCACAGAGGAGAAAATGAGGGGAAATATCTTTTCCCTTACGAAATTAATCTAAACCATCTAAAAACGCAACAAACCGATCCTGCCTACTGCCTGGGAGTTCTATACTTATTACACGTCCTATCCGAAGCCCGCAAGAAGCTGTTGGATAACATTGCTCCAATGCAATAGCAGAATAGTTAAATGTGTGTCTATTCACCTTATTAGCAATATACAAATATACCTATGTAGGTCTTTAAGTTATCTATAAACACAAAAGTATACATGTATGTTAAAACTAATCGTAGCTGTTGTGAGGAAGTGTTCGTTCTGAAACTCCTCACAATACGGCAATCATCACCAGAGGAGGAACCGATGAGAAAAGCATTGATAGATGCCTTTTCATCGAAAATTTTGTCTATACACACCTCTAACAGCTTTTGTTAAAATCAGTTATCAAGGCTTCTAATGGATAAGTAAATGGAGATGCAATGGTGTTTCAAGTGTGTTTCCTTCTTTTTGACATTTTGCTTAATATGCTCAGGGTCAAGTTTTACGAACTTGGCGACAAGATCTTAAAAGTTAACAGAAGTGCTTATAGGTTGCTACCAATACCATTCTGTTTTTCTACTGGTTTTTTCAAACATAGATATTTATTACATGTGGAATGTGAAAACATTAAAATATATTATGATACTCATGAGATCATATAATATGATATTGCAATAATTGTTGCATTTATATGTATAATATGCATTCGTGATGATAATGTGGGTTTTTGAAGCAATATGAATACGCTCTGAAAGAAAGAATTGAGTGTCTGCAAACAATTTTTAAATAAACATTTATAATAGACAAATTGATAACAAATGAGAAACGGCTGCTTACTACACATGAAATTTCTGACTCAATTTTCCATACTATGTAAAAGAAAATTTGAACTCGCGTGTATGTTTTTAGGAAACATTTCATTTCCAAAATAATTAAGCTCCAAAGGAAATTGAGTCTGCTACGTCATGCAAGTGTCATACAATATTAGGTGGTAACAAGTGATGTCGAGCTCCTTGGCTGAATCTAAAGATAGAGTTTGGTTTGCCCATTATTGGAATCCAGAAAGAACCATGGGATCGTTTCCAGAATATCTAATCAGAAAATCATTAAACAAAATCTGAAAATCATCCGTGTGACCAAACGAGCATCCACACTGTCAATTTAGCAGTCAGTTTTCGAACATAAGAATTTTATCACTTGCAACGAATCAAGAAACGGAGAGGTGTGTGCAGCTCGCTAGTATACCAAAAAGGCACAGCAAACCAAAAACCTATAATTTGAGCATGGGATTTTTATGCCGTTACATTATAAAAATCCTTTAGACCCTGGTTTGTTCCATGACTCCCCCAGTAAGGTAGATGGTCGAGTGCCAAAAACTTCAACACGTATCTTTATGCTGCCTGTTGCTATTTCACAGTAAAAATCATGTTGAAGGAGGAAGCAACTTGCTAAGGCGAATGAATATACAAGCATACGTAATATCAATATTATTTCAAGTGAGCAAGTTGTAATGAATGTAAAAATGGAAATGTAGAGAACATATACGATTGAATTGAAAGCGAGAAACATTGGAAAAGCCGAAGGAAAAAGGAGAAGTGAAACAAAGCTCGAAAGTTTAGAAGGCAATAACCACAACACTTCCCTATCGAAGTCTGCTCAGCGTTCTTCGGTGATACGATCTTAATATCTAGCATCACCATTGCCATACATCTCGTCACTAGAACCCGATTTGAATACTTTCGTGCAAATGCGAACAAAGTATAATGATATAATAGCGCCAGATAGTAACAAGCGGCCCACAAGGTTCATCGAAGAAAGAAATGAGCTTGCAACAAGAAGAGCTTATTTGCTTCCCTATTCCTGTTGTGTGAATATTTATGAAAAAATTCTAATGGATATAAAAAATAGCACACGGATATGAGGAACAAGAAGGGATTCGGCGAAGATGTAAGTTCATAATGTAAGAAGGCAAAGCAACTATTTTTAGTTTGTTGTCTTTTCCAATCCTGTTTCTTCCTAAAGCGTGCTAGAAAACAGTAGGAGATGGGAGAAAAAAGAAATGTTTATTACATTTAGTCTTTGAAACTGTATCGACAATAAAAAGTGACTTTTTCTAACCAACGTTATGTTGTGTGCTTTTTCCCATCATGTTGCAGGAATGAGAATCCTCTAAACGTACTCAGTGCTCTGGTGTAGGAAAGTAATACTGAACGTAGCGTGCGAGTCACAGACCCGCCTCAAAATTAAGATATTTTTGGATTTAAGTACCCTGATGCAGCTCTTATCCTTCCGTGGCGATATATGCTTGAAGAGAATATGCTGTATTGCATTGTTTTCTATACTACTTATACTGCTACTGTTCGAAACGGAAGAAATGCACGTCAAGATTTACATCGGTAACATAACAATGCAAAAGAATGCGAAAGACGTTTGTACAAGTGGAAAACAGTTTTTTATACACATTCCCGAATTTTCAGAATTACGCCAAATAGCCGCTCTGCCCTGACACTCCCCTTTTTCTGCTTCCCTAATTTGCAGAATCCGGAAATCAAAAACAACTTTCTATACTGTCATTTAGGGTTGCATCATTTAGAAGAATTATATCATTTCAAACCAAGGTTGAGTACATAGCACGCTATATATAAATGCAGAGATCATAGTATCCACAAACCACATATTTTACCATACCATCATGACAAGTACAACGGGTTACAATTTAAAACCGGTGAAGATGTGATACTGTCCCTAATACTATAAGCTTAATACTAATGAATCAGGCACATATTTTATATGCATATTTATATACTCTTTGAAGAAGGAATTTTCTAGGAACACTTCCTCACTTGAGTGGGAAAGTTTGCAGGTCTTGACCTACCAAGTTAGCAAGGAGATTAGTTTATTGATCTTGCGTTACAGTAGAGTTAATAATGGTACTGATTCTAGACAACTGTCACAGCTTATAGCCTATAGAATTTAAGTGGCAGTGTGTGCAACACATGCTGATGTACGAGCATAAGCATCGCGAATTCAAACTTTTCTAAAAGAGTAAGAGTATTTCTCTATTAAAACTCCGAGCGATTCGAAATGCTGGCATTTCATTGACTTGAGAATAAATCATTGAGTTTTTTTTTAAATAAATCGAGTTTATGATTTGTACATACCAGAATATATATACTTACCTATATGCCTACATACATGTCCATAAGTTGGTTTCAGGAATATTTACACCTAAGTATGTATTGTATATCATCACAGTAAATATGATTCCAAACTACCAATCATATAAATGTTGAAAACTCAAAGAAAAACAATGAAAATGATTATTTATCTTTACCTATATGTACAAAGAATTATTGTACAAGCATTTCAGTTTTTAACTGTACGATATTGTCTGTTCTTTGTAGATATGTCGCTGAACCAGAAGGGAGTCGAAAAGCTTTTTGAAAACTGCTATAAAATGCAATGATTCAAACAGGACTTCCGGTTATTTCATTTTCTTCACTTCCTAAAGTTCTCATGCGCCAAATCCCCAAACAAATTCTTAGGTGGTAATTCTTCTCATAGCTGGTTTAATTTGAATATTTCCCGTAATACTATCTTCAAAGTGTCAAACAGAAGTTGCGTGATATCTGAAGTTTCAATATACATATTAGGTTGCATATTAGGTTATCAATACGCTATGGTACTACTATCCCTTCAAAAATTCCACATAATAGAATGATACTACGATACATATAATTACAGAAACAATGTTCTTTCGCTTTATAAATTAGCTTCTGACTTAAGTTTCACTCTTCTCCATACCGCCGTCAGATCAACTTTCGACCGAACATTAGATGTTAGACATTTCCTCAATTCAAAAGTTTTTGACACCTTCAATCTGTCTTTCAAAATTACTCATGTCATTAGAAAGCAGATGTTGACAGATTACATTACATGTGGTAACTACATGTTATTTTAAATGTCTTGACTCTAATGTGACGAATGAGCTAAATACTATCAGCAATGTATCATCATGTCGCTAAACTATTTTGACATGCTCAATGTTATGCCTTTCTCTACAAAAGTAACTAAGAATTAGTGTATGCATTTATACCTTGTGAGTTCTTCCATGCGTAGTAAAATAGACATATAAATTTTTATGTTTTCCTAATAACACCCATCCATAGAATCCCATCACCACGTACAAACGAGTAGGAGTCTTGGTAAAAAAAAGTATGGTTAGAGTTAGAATATACACAGTTGTTTTCATTATGTCAATATTTTGCTGAACACATTTGTTTCAATATTTAAAAAAAACAATCTCCTCAAATACTAGTTCAAACACCATGCCACGAACACTAATGAGCCGAAGCCAAAACTCAAGCTCTAAAAAATTTAAAAGCATTCAATGAGAATATACGAGCACGGTGATGATAATATGATGAGTTGAAGATCAGAGGGTGAGAAGTGAGAATATATTATGACTCTACCATAACTATCCGTAAGTTGAGAGCTTTATTACCGACATCCAACCATTATATCCCTAATGTGTGACCTCAACTTTCCAGAGTTTTTTCATATGCTTAAAAGCTAATTTATACTTAAACGTAAAATATTTTAAAGCTCTCTTTTACGTTCCTTGTCTTTTTTGTTTGTTTACCAACTTTGCAATGCACCATTCGGCATCACTCAAAAAACCCTTTAAAAATCAAGGTTTCTGTCACTGCAAGGTGGCTCTACGACGTAAATAAGTAAATAGTTGGCTGAACAATAAATGAAACTGCTTGTTGAAATAGTTTTGCAGATGCAGACGCAATATAATATTATTGCATATAAAGGTGATTGGGTGTAATAGGCAACGACGCAACAATTTGCCTTGTGACATTTTGTTGTTTTAATGATATCGTGTCGTGTGACCATGGCCTGTTTGTTTCTTAGATGCCGGTTCCGGATCCGTGATTCAATACGATGTAATCTCAATCTCTTCTCATTATCATGGTCATAGGAAATCTGTTTACGTGACTTTTGTTATCACTAGAATTTTCCATCTCTTTCTATTCATTGGATACTGTTTCTCTGTTTCTGTTGTAGGAATTAGGCATTTGGTAGACCAAAAACAAAGACGTATTGTACTTCTGGGATACGGATGTGAATGTGAAAAGATAGAAGCATTACACAATGTAAAAAATCTAACTGACTCGCTGTGGGATGTGTCAACCTTTATGTAGAATCTCGTTTCCTACATCATTCTCATCTCACTATTTGAGTTTCTATTTAATGGGAATCGAAAATAGCATATTTTTTCCAACAGTGCGATTATTTTCTGTTTTGCTTATAAGATGATGATGATGATGATAGTCTTGTTTTACTAGAAGTGTACAGAGTGGTGTGGAAGAAACTTGAAGCTCTATTTTTGGATCAGATTAGAACACAGTTGCCAAGTTCGGATGGGAAACTCTATCATGTTTCTTTAGAAGTGCAAAAGGGGAAACAGCAAGATGAAGTGCTCTAAGAGTACAAGGCGTTTCCCTACTGATACTGAAGGCTGAGATAAACTGCAGATCTCCAGGCAAGAAATATGTATTCGATCAACACAAATGTTTCATTCCTTGATTCTCAATACTCTTGCATAAATAACGCGTGCTGCTTTGTTATATAGCGGCCTAAAATTTCCAACAGCAGTTTATATTATACGACAGGTGAAACAATGAACAAGTGTTCTAGAGATTAGTCTTATTCAAAGATGTGCAATTAGACGGAACCAATAATTATTTGTCAAAATCTAGCTAGGGTTAAACTGTCATATTGATTTTGTAAGTTATATTTTATAAATATAATTGTCTCATAGTTAAACAAGTAGCATGAGTCCTTTTGCCGACTTGCCTGTACTAAAAAGGAGCATATGTATTTATAAGATTTTTGTAGGAGGACGTGAGGCATGCATCCGGCGTGAATTGAATTAAAAAATTTTCTGATAAGTGTTTTCTAACATTTTATGGAACAGATCATTCCACGGCTCAAAATGTAAATCTATGAAGTGAAAAGATGCGAAATTTTCGCTGAGAAACGTTGGCTTATGGTAGTAAAATCTATCCCAAGTGTGTACACTTGACATTTTTGGGTAACTTCTTTTTGAAGGAGAACCGGAAATTTGACACCAAACAAGGCACATGGCGTGGTTATGAT
>JAANSM010001343.1:0-19221 GCA_036850725.1 Orchesella villosa
TTTGCTAATATAGTTGCAAATCTAAAATTTGCGTTTAAAATTAGTATAAAAAAGTTTTACATTGCATTAATTTGGAAAGTGTTAACTAAAATGACGTTTTAAATAAATTTGTATTAATATTATAAATTAATTCGATAGAAGATTGATTTCAATTCGGTGGATATACTTTATAGTAAATACTTTTCACTCAAGTGGTTGAATTGTCGAAATTTCTTCATAAAAATTTACTCATAAATCTGTGTTTGGTGGGAAGTTATAGTGAGTTGATGTTTTAACCTACACCAGCTGCTGCCGATCTAGTGTTTCATACCCCGAAAAAATGTTCTCATGACTGTTAAACAGGTGAAACGGGAGTATATATGGCAGCTGTAATAGCCCATCAACTATCAACTCAACTGCTAAAAAGCATAAAAAAGTAATAAGAAAAGAAATGTGTTAGCTTAGCAGCTAGAGACAGCACTTTACATTGTTCATACAATATTCCCCTACTTTCACTACCGGCCAATGCATGCGGTTGCAAATTTTCAGTTCAGTTCCCGTTTACATTCTCCAGAGCCCATAGACACAACTTGCGAACTCCATCGAATACTAAAGTAGAAGCATCCATTAATTCGTATAACTTTTGCGATTTCTTTGTTCCAAACTTTCAACATCTAGTATTCGCACTTACATATATATGTGATTGACTGAGCATGCAAAATTGTGTGTAATAATGGTTCGTTGAATGTTTTGGTTTTAAATATTTTAACCAATTACAGATTAACATAAATTTTAAATTCATGTGAAACAGTGACGTGTTCCAGTGCCAGGCAATCATAGGATTTTGAAGAATGAAGGTTTGATTTTATCCTTAATATATTTATTGAGTCATATACGTTTGATTATACATGTAAAAATCGTGTCTACTGTGGAATCTAATGAATTTCCATTGCTTTACAGAATGAAAGTATTTTCCAGTGGCTTAATAGTGCTTCTCGTTGCAGTTGTTGGTAGCGTGGTGGGAGGTGTTTGTATTTGTATGTATTTCTACCAAGAAGGCAGTAAGATTTAGTTTTCCTTATTTCTATATAGTATACTTTAATTTTCAATGAGCTATGGATATCTATATGAATATGATCCATTCATTCATTCACCCATAAGGATTTATACTTTTTCCAGAAGTTTCATTGGATTTGTATCACACAAAAGACGGAATAAAATGCATTTTATTCCAAAAAAAACACGCGGAAATTCCAATTCACATGACAAGATAATAATTATCCTTCATATTCCATGTTATATTTTCAGAAAGAAAACGTCAGGTGAGACCTGAAGACGAGCAAGTTGCAGTAATGACTGAGAAATTCGATACCAAAAAGTTGTGGGAACGTGGTCGAAAGAAACCGATTACTTTAGTGGATGAAACACCAAGCGTAAATCCAAGTACTGGTCCACCCTCCCCTTCTCCAGCTGCAACTGTGGTTGAAGTAACTTGATTTAAAAGTGATAATTTAAAATTTATTTCCACAATCTGAAATTGCGGTGAGATTCCACTTTTTCACAAAGTGTTCCAATTTCATTATTCTAAAATAAATTTACTCAACAACCCCCATTGCAATCCAAGCTGTTATATTTAATATTTTAGTATAAAAGAAACAATGAAGTGATACCAAAAATATCTGGAGAACTCTCCATACATTCCAACCCGATACTACCGCATAATATGTAAAGTTATATTTGCAGTTTTTGTTTTTACCCCTTTTCAATTTGCGACTGACGAGTACAAGTATATTTTCACATGTACTGTGTACTTACTTCTCAACTATCTGAATATACTCCAAGAATGAAATGTCAAAATAAATTCACTTTTCTCATGTAATAATGTATTGTATATATAAATAGTATGAATTATCCTATCATATCTGAAACCATAGATTGTCTTTCTCAACGTTCTTATAATAAAACATGATGAAAATAAAAGAACATATTACTATAAACTATCTCACCAGAATTATGGCACTGGAACGCTTGCTAATAGTTCCGCACATAGGAAGAGATTTTTACGCTGTATTCTATTACTATTCTTAGTAACCGATATTTTCATGAAAGTATACTTTCCTTATGTTTACCTTGATATTTACATATGACTATTATCCTTTTATCTAGAGATCTTCGTAGTGGTTGTAGTATATTATAAATCATAACCCTCATTAGTAGCGCAACTAAAGAAACCCTTTACTCCACAAGGAGTAACGCAATTTTTAATGATATTCCGGCTCCGTAAATTTCATGCAACATGTACACCCTATCTATAGTGTGGATGTGACATTGTGACCTGTCTTTAACATGAGCAGCGAAGCGATAATAAGATAGCTTTCAGCTTTCTCAAAATGTGCCGACGACAAGATTAGAAGATACATTCCAGTATTGCATCTCATATCTGTCCCCGTCGTCTGTGCAAATTTTTGCATCATTTATGGCCACACTTATATTGACGTCACAAATCATATACAGACATGAACAATCGACTACATATTATCAAAAATATAATCCAACTTTCTTGCTACATACATATACTTTCAATTTAGACTATCACGATATAGAATATATCAATACAGATGCCGTACTTGTGAATAAAAACGCATATATAAACGCACAGCATAAGTTCCATCAAGTCATATATATTGAATATTATAGTTCCAACTGGAATTTGCAATAAAATAATGAAACAAAGCACTTGGTCAACCTTCGCTTGCTATCATGCATACAGATAGATAGTATCATATGTATGTTACATACATACATATCCAAGTTGCGTCTAGCAGCGTAATAATACACGCTCTCATTCAAGCTTTTGTGAAAACTGGTTTTCCTTTAAAAAAACTATAATTTTTATTTCAACGAGAATGATTCGCATGCATTCGTAGACTAGTACTTGCTCAGTTTGTGTTCTCAGTCTGAGGAGGTAGCATCGCACCACAAAAGCAGTAGTGGACGCTTCACATCTCAAATATGCCAGTGATAAAAGTGCAAATCTGTTGTAAAATTGTAGTGTAGCGTGTAGCTCATTTGCCTTTTAGTTTGTTTATACTTTACTTACTTATCGTAATCGTAAGAAATCAGATTGCTGCCTTATACAAAGAGAGCGAAAATGGCAGGAAGCATAACGTAAGATTCCCTTAATACTATTCAACTATACTAAGCTTGTAGTAATGATAAAAATGCAAAAAATTCTTATGTTAAGGAATACTCAGCGGACGTGATTAGCTAATGAGATAATTGTTATATACCGTATCTAGTGAGAATGGGAGCGATAATGAAGAACGCTTCGTTTCCGTTTGTCACGTCAATCCTGCCTTCGAAAACCCAGAAGCAATCAGACCTGCTGATCCCGACGATCCGGTTGAAGAAGGTGGATCAACGAGATCAGTTAGCAGTGTTGAAGATGTAGATAATACCATTCAAAATTCTCGTTCTCCTCCTACAGCTAATGGCCATGGGGTAGATTCGCCACCTCTTTACGAACCCAAGGCTGAGCCGAAGCCGGCTGTTGTTGTTGTTAGAAATGCGCACAAATCATATTC
Source organism: Orchesella villosa (assembly GCA_036850725.1). Classification (NCBI taxonomy): domain Eukaryota; kingdom Metazoa; phylum Arthropoda; class Collembola; order Entomobryomorpha; family Orchesellidae; genus Orchesella; species Orchesella villosa. The sequence continues at coordinate 3,564 of JAANSM010001343.1, forward strand.
TTCAGGGACTCCAGTTCTTACTGACTTTAACATGACTGTTGAGAAGGGCACCATGTATGTATACACTTTAAAATATAAAATTTGAAATAGATTAATCAATTCAGTAGAAAATAGCCGTTTTTTTTATTTTCACATTTTATTCCTTTCGAATTTCAGATATGGATTGCTCGGATCAAGTGGGTAGGTGTATTTTAAATTGTTCCTCTATAAAGTCAGGGAAGAATAATCAATATATTTATGTACTTACTTGAACGATATCCATTTCAGCTGCGGAAAAACAACCATCCTGAGCATGTATCGTTGGTGTTCGAAGGCTTGATTCTGGAAGCATTTACGTTTTCGGAAATAGGCCAGGAGAAAGTGGTTCCGGAGTTCCAGGAAAGAATGTCGGCTACATGCCACAAGACATTTCCCTCTATGGAGATTTCACTATTGGCGAAACTCTCACGTACTTTGGATCATTGTATTGCATGAAAAAAGCAGCTATCGAAAAAAATCGGGAATGGCTAGTAGAGTTTTTGGAGTTGCCGGAACCAAGTAGGCGAGTGGGTACATTGAGTGGAGGACAGAAAAGGAGAGTTTCAATTGCAGTTGCGATGATTCATGATCCTCAACTTCTCATTCTTGATGAGCCGGTATAAATTTAATTGAACAGATAGAGATTTTAATGTTGAATATAAAAATTGCTTGAGAACGTCTAGACTTTTTTCTTTCTTTTTTTTATTGCATAGACGGTAGGAGTGGACCCACTGCTTAGAGAAAGGTATGTTCTTCTCTCTGATTGATTCGACTTAAATATTTTGTAGAAGGTCTTATAAGGAATGTTAGCTCCCTACATATTTATTGGGAATTACGTTATTATTCAATGGATGTACAAAAATTACCTAATTAGTACTTATTATCACGTCAAATTCCGAGTGCATTTTCCTTATATCTACCTTGGAAAAACAACAACAACTGATGAATTGCATTCATTATACTCATCTCAAATATAGAATGCAACTTTTTGCATTTCTTGCAAACATGTTTTAAAATGACCTTCAAAATGAAAAAAATATGGTTAGGAAAATATGGCTTTGATTAATAGTTTCATTGATAACCTTTTCCAATTAATTTTTTGTAGCATCTGGGAGCATTTAGTTGAGCGAGTGACAAAGTACGATACAACAGTCATTATTACAACTCATTACATTGAAGAAGCCCGGAACTCAAATGCTGTAAGGAAAACCTTGCATTGTATTTTATATAGTAGTTTGTTTATAAGGATGATGATTATAAATTGTAAGGTTGTGTTGGTTTTATGTATATCCTTTTAGATTGGATTGATGAGAAATGGAAAACTTTTAGCGGAAAAGCCTCCAGAAGCTTTGATGAGAGAGCATAATGCACCATTACTGGAGGATGTAGTTTTAAAGCTTTGTAGGAAAGATACAGATGAGTCCGATTCTTTCGATGGTGTTGAAATGAAGAAACATAATGCTGGTGATTTCGAGGCTAATTACGGCAAACCTAAACCTAAGGACGAAAACCGTACGTTGAAATGTTCAATTGTCATCTTACATAATTAACTAAAGAATACCACACCGACAACGGGACGAATTTACCTATGAAATTAAAATATTATTAAAAATTACGTTATTTTTTATATGAAGTTCCAACTATGGCACAAATCGATTCTGAATCGGTTGGAGGATCTTTCACAGATGCAATTAAGCGTGTGCTCACACTCGGTCATAAGAATGCGATGGTCTTAATTCGAAATTATTTGTTAGTTCATACAAAATCAAAAAGTAGCTTATTTAATACAAATGTGATAATTATCCTTGCTCATATATCATGCTTTCTTTTTTAGGCTGCTCATTTTTATTCTCTGGGTACCAGCTGCCCAAGTCCTGTTCATGTGTCTTGCTCTAGGAAACGATCCCAAACCTATGAAATTCGGTATAGTTAATCATGAGTTTGAAGCTACTGGAATTAAAGACTGTGAGACACTTTTGGGATATCGGAAAAATGAAACGTGTAGTTTAGTTGGTCTCAGTTGTGAATTCTTGAATACTTTGCCTGGTGATGTGGTGCATCAGGTAGGGTTCCTGTCTATAAAAAGACTTTTATTCTTTAGTTTAAGTTTAAAATTAATTCCTTGACTGAACCTTGTGAATAAAATGATATACAACCCTTCCAGAGATTTTATGACACTGAATCTGAAGCACGATATGCTGTTCAACGAGGAAAAATCTGGGGATTCATGTCATTCCCAGAAGAATTTTCTTCAGCTTACTACACAAAAATTGCAAGCTCAGCTCTTGCTGATGAGGAGACTTTGAATGGATCATCAATTGCTTTAGAAATGGATGAAACAAGTATGCAACTACCAAATATTTTGAATGAAATCTTTGTAGTATATCAATTTTGTGAATTTGGGTTGTTGTGCTGATCCTAGGTAAACAAATTTCGGGGACATTAAAGAAACAATTTGGAGATTCATTTAAGGACTTTACAAAGGCTCTTCTGGTTGAATGTGGGTATTCTGAAAGGCTCGGTGAACTACCCCTTCAGGTACATATATATTAATTACAATCTAGAACATGCACGAAAAACACAAAATCTATCGTATAATAAGATTTATAGAACTTAAAATATTTCTCTGTTGGCAGATAATTGATCCAATTTACGGAAGTGATAATACAGATACTAGAGAATTCATGTCTTGTGGCATCATGATTGCGTAAGTGAAAGTATATATATATATAGTGGGAACTTAATTAATACATCTAAGACTTTCAAAATTCTGACGCAATATAACAAAAATTCAACCTGTTTTCCTTTCCACCAGCATTTTATTTTTCTTTCCTCTTATCACTGCTGGGATCCAATACATTTATGAAAAGAAGCTGGGAACATTGGAACGAACTCTCGTAGCGGGAGTGAACACATGGGAAATCATGGCTGGATTTTCCATCACTACCTCCCTGATTCTCTTTGTTCAAACCATGCTTGCTTTGATGATCGTCACTGTTCTCTTCCAAATCGAAGTTGTAGGCAGCTTCGTCTTATGCGTTATTTTGGGAATACTTGTCGGTTTAGGGGGCGTGTCAATGGTAATTTAATAATAACAACAAAAATTATCAAAATAAATGTCCCCTACAATTCCGTATAATAGAGGAAGGATGAATGGATTCTGTGTATTGATATATTTTTATACTTGTTTTCAAATTTAGGGGTTCCTTATTGGTTCCTTTTGCAAAGAGGAAGTTGAAGCCACAATGTTGTCAATTGCCATGTTTTTCCCTGTGGTAATGTTGTCAGGTTAGTATTGACATGCACATGTTAATGATAGTGTGCAATTATTAATATCATTCCCAATAATTATTTCCGTATAAAATCTAATTATATAACTTGCATTTCTATTAATTACAGGAATTATGTGGCCTTTAGAGGTAAAATGATATATTTCATGTTATGTGAAATTTGATACGAAATTGTGTTCAAGAATTTGTAAAACTTATGTAAATTCATTGAATCCCATAGGGCATGCCAATCGGCTTTCAGTATTTCTCATACCTCCTTCCATGCCAGCTCCCATCAGAAGCGATGCGATCTATTGTAAGTCGAGGCTGGGATTTCAGTCATTCTCATGTTTGGCCAGGTTTCGCTTCCATCGTTGCTTGGATAGTATTCTACTGGGCTTTGACGATTATTATTACACAAGAAAAATCTTGTCCGATGATTTGATGAGCTTAAAAAGAAAGTGTTGTGTGCAAAGCACAATGAGTTAATATGAGATAAGCAAGTCCATTATAGTATTTTTCCAATTTTAAAGCAATAAAAAACTTGAAAATTCTTATTCTATCTAGCCATATCTTTATATTTTTAAATCGAACGCTGAATAAAAAAAGTAGAACTTGTTTTAACTACCACTGATATATTATTCTTAAAAAACTGAGTTATTTGGCATAAAGTTGTTTTAGAGTGTCGCTAATATCCTTTCATACTTGAGCTTCCATGATCTACACGAATTCATATGACTTCATATTAGTTTACTTTGAACCCTTTGAACCATGGGCTAGGTAACTTTTTCACGTACTTGAACAGTATAAAATGACAAATCAAAAGTGGTTGTTAACACCTCTTGTCATTTGAGACGGAAAAAAACTGGATTACATTGAATGAAAAAATAATCTACGTCTACGTAGGTATTCTCATCCTTTGCTAAAATGACGTGATTGAAAATGTCGAAGCCTCGTAAGTACTTATATGCTTAAGCAAAACGTGATCCCTGCATTTATTATTATGCCTCACTGATGTCACTTTCTAACCTTGTGAATTATTCTTATTTTAATGGCCATTGCCATTTACATTTCAATGCATCTTTTGCCCAAATCGTGTGATTGACATTGGGTCAACTTGAGAAAAAAGTTGTAAAGGGTCTCACAAAAAAACTCATAATATAATTGCAATTACAAATAAATGCAGATACGCGCCAGCCATCAACCTAATAAAGCGGTGTCACGCTCAAAGGTCAAAATGTCATATACATAAAAACGTTCTCCTACCCCTTTACAAAGCTTTGTCAATCTGTAAATTTTCTATAGCAGGACGTACCTTCATAAACTGGCTGGAGCATAAAAAATCGAAATGAATATTTACTTTGCATACGTCTATGTTCATTGTCTTGAGAAAGTTTAGGCTGAATTGTGATTGGCGCGTTACTATCTGAAAAGCTATTAAAAGAATTTTCGCTGACTGTAAAAATTTTTATTGCAGCCGTGAAACCGGTTTCGTCTTCCTTAATAGGTAGTTTGATAAGTTTATACATGTGCCTATTTAAAACAATAAGAAGAGTGTGGACAGTGGACAGGCTAACTAGACTACCTACTTAAGCAAAATATCTATTTCATTGTGATAAAATTCAAATTGCTTTATTGAAAAAACCTTTCAACAACCTATAGAATTGAATTTATATAAGATGGATTATTAATTAATTATATTTGACTGAGTTGAAAGGGCTGCGTGTGATGATACTGATGGATGATACATTTCTTGCCAAATTATATTTGCGTTTTTAGCTTGAACAGAAACAAAATGTTACTTTCTATATACGCTGTACATGTTCATCTTTAACAAAAACTCTGCCGTCTACGCATTGTTTGAATAGGAACTGCAAATGTTAACGAGACCGATTGCGTGAAATGTGATAAAACAAAAAAACGACGATACCAGGTTTTATGCGAAGCCTACACCAACATCGAAAGAACTAGTTGAATAAAATTTTATTCTCAAGCATCAAAAGCAGTAAAGTAAGATTTCAACAAGGAGAAAGAAAAAGACCAGAAAAAAACGAACAAGAAGAGCAGCTGAAGACAGTTCAAGTAAATATATACTTACTTTACGTACAAAAAAGGGATTATAAAGTGCTAGCCAACAACAACGCAAACATAACTTTTCAAAGCATATACTTAATATTATGGTCCCTCGAAACCTGCATGAAAAGCATGTAAGTTAGTAAGTTCATGTTATCTACAACCAACCACCTACCACAATACAGCGTTCTGACTGACCTAAACTAGACATCGCACCGCACTATAGGCGCTACTCTACACTGTTACACTCTCTACGCTGCATTATGTTAAGCTCTACATATATCTTTTGCATGCAACAATGTAGAAGTTTCACATTTTTGCCATAAAAATTCCTTGCAAATAATACGTCTAGTCGCTTGTGTAAGAGCAACTTAAGAATAGAAACAAACCGACTTATTGTGTGGTTTGACTTTGCATTAATGTAAGCTTGTTGTTGCCTACAGCGTTTGGAAGGTGTTATTTTTTTGCAAAAATTGCACTCGCATGTGAGCGCTTAATAAAGAAACGACATTTGCTTTAAATGCATAAGAAAAAATATATCCACCATTCCAATAGGCATACATTATTTATCACTGTCATAAGAGAAGGATAAAGCAAGCTTTTATGTGTCGATAGCAAAAAATTTGACGATAACATGTTCCAAAGGTCGGAATTGTTTTTAATACAAAGATAAAAATTTTAGTAAACATTTTCTGCTTGGATTTGGATATACATGTTTTACTAGCATGAGAAACCTTTGCTGTGTTCCATTGTCATTTTAGTTTATACTTTGATTAAAGTGCTAGTAATTTGTTTTGTTTGCGTGTGTCAGTGCTGTTCTCCTCTGTAGTGATAGGTTTTCATGAAATCGCTGTTCTTTAATCATTACTTGTGATTGGAATAAGACCTTGAAAACATGAGAAATATATAGGAAGATACAACGTTTGCATGAGTATTTCAGTTTCAACATGAAATTATAATCCATTAAAGAATTAAAATTATTGTGCCGCCACGAAGAAGTGTGGAGAAGTCTCGTCTACGTGAAATTGTTCCTGTAACCTACAATTCAGCAAGATGTCCGGAGATATATTGTAAGTTTTAAGTGAGTTTTCAGTCATTCCAAGCCATTCCCTTGTTCAAAGCAAGTTTAGAGTTGGGAGGACTTAAGGGATCACACAATCAACAATTCAACTAAATCAAATAAATATTCCAAAATGGAATCTAGAAATATGCACCAAAGACGCGTCTCCTTTCCGGCTATAAGTCCTCTACGAAATTGAGATGGATAGGCAGGATGACAGCTCATCGGAAGAAGGGGGCTTTAGAAATCCCGCGCTAAGTATTGAAGAGGCCCCAGGTTCCGATACGGAATTGGATATTCGAATAATGAGGAGGAAAAGAGCTCAGAGTGTTCTCGTTGGTGACCTTGGTGCAGCAGTAGTTGTGAGAGATGCTGACAAGTCGTACAAAGCCGGGACACCGGTACTCATGGGATTGAATATGACAGTGCCGTGTGGTTCCATGTAAGTGAGTAAACTAGTAATCCCAAATTGAACTAACCGGCAAAATATCAAGCTATAGTTAACCTCTTATTGAATATTAATATAAACTCATTAATTTCGCTTTTCTCCTTTTATAGATACGGCTTACTTGGGTCGAGCGGGTATGATATTATTGCTGTATAATCTATAAAGTTACTAGTATTTAAAATGTTCGCATAAATTTATAGTGTCGTTCATTTATAATTTTTTTGAAGTTGTGGAAAAACTACCTTGCTTTCGTGTATCATTGCAAATAGGAAATTAGACAGTGGAAATATTTGGGTATTCGGATCAAAACCTGGTACAGATAAATCTATAGGTGTACCGGGTAAAAATATTGGGTATATGCCGCAGGTGTGTTATTATTTACTATCAGCTAGCAACTTTTCGGAATGTATTAAATTTTTTTTATAAAAAATGAATACACTGAAGAATTTATGTAACACAATTAGGATATATCCCTTTACATGGAGTTCTCAATAGAAGAAACGCTAACATACTTTGGAACTCTGTGTGGTATGAGTAGCGAGCAAGTGAAAACTACACAGAGCTTTCCTCAAAGAACTGTTAGATTTACCTAAAGAATCCAGACGGATCAGTTCATTAAGGTGGGTCTCAATTTACACCAAATGTATGCATAAATTCATAATAAAATATGTCAACGTCAATTACATTAATTTCCTTTGACAGCTACACATTTATTAACTGTCAACATCATCAGTATCACATCTTGTTATCAAATACAATATTTATTTAATGGGTTCGTTTCAGTGGGGGTCAGCAGCGTCGAGTATCTTTCGCCACTGCCCTTATTCATGAGCCTGAATTACTAATTCTGGATGAGCCGGTAAGATTACATTATAAGATGCATTTCATGCTCATGCTCACTCTCGTACACTTTTAATTGGCTACGGACTACATGTGAGTTGATGCGATGATGACGCTCATTCAAGCAAATTCTTTGATCTAACTTGCAGACGGTCGGTGTGGATCCTGTATTGCGTCAAAAGTAAGTAAAATTTAATGAGACCAAATTATATAGATAGATTTATAAATGTAGCGGCTTTTTAAAGACATTGTCGTCAACTCTTTGCAATATATGAGTGAGCATATACCTAGGCTAAATTCTGAGGAACGAGACACGTGTTTCTGTTGATTTTTTTACATCGATATTTTGCTAACGCTTTTCTCGATTCTTGCCATTTGGCTGTATCCTTTCATAGGATTAACTAAGCCTCTGCAAACGCACCCAGTTTGCTTAAACATGTCCAGATGATTTCATTGAAGCACCTAATTTGCATACATTTATGCACGAAATTTTGATATGCATCTTTTGAATGACAACTTGGCTTTTGTTAAACTTACTCAGCATATGGAAACACCTTGGAAAACTGGTTTCCAGCAAAAGAACAACTGTGATCATCACCACACATTACATCGAAGAAGCTCGTAATGCTGATAATGTACGTGTTTATTTTACTAAAAAGCTAAAAATGCAATTTTGGTACACTGTACAAAGTACACGAACGAAAGAAGAAATTTGGCAATTCAGTTTTTTGTTACATTGTCATTTCCTTGTTCACGTTTTCCTTGCGTGGACCAAGAACAGATAGGCATTATGAGGAGTGGAAGGTTACTTGCTGAAAAGAACCCACAGGAGTTGATGGACGACTATGGTTCAACTTTAGAGAAAGTTGTGTTGAGATTATGCCGAAAAGACACAGCTTTAAAAATTAACCCTTCAGATTTTGCAGAAGTATTGAAGAGAAGAGACGCGGCGGCTCAAAATGAAGACGGGAAAAGTAAATGAGTGTCTTTTTGAATTAATGATGAGCGATGGCATAATACACGTACTAATATTTTTCCTGCAAAGATGACTCACTTACAAAACCAACTAAGGGAAATCTATTTTTTCATGGAATAGAAATCCCTGATGTACGAATGGCAGGCGTAATGAAGGAACCTGAAACAGGAGTACAAGATTCTTTGATTCGAATTAAAGCTTTGACTGGGAAAAATTTTGCCATTCTTTTTAGAAATCTTATGTATGTGCTTCATAGTCATTAAATATAAATCTCATTTACTTGCTACTCATATTCGTATGACAAATGAAATAAGAATAATTATGAAATCTGCAGATTGTTATCATTTGTCATCTGGATCCCAGTTTTCTTAGTCTCAATAATGTGCCTTGCCCTCGGCAGTGACCCAACACATTTGTCGATTGGTTTAGTAAATGATGAGGTTGACCATTACTCAGTATGTACAAATATCACAAGAGTCATTGGTGAGTGTAATATCGAGAACCTAAGCTGCCAGTTCCTGCGAAATATACCAGAAGATACTGTAGACCTGGTAAGATCAGAGAGAAATATTGAATGTGAAATTATTTTCTTGATCATAATGATCATCTTATGTATACAAAAGGGCTTTTGTCATGCTCGCAGAAAATTTTTAACACGGAAGAAGATGCAGTTACTGCAGTACAAGAAGGAAAAACTTGGGGGTTTATTAAGTTTCCAAACGAGTTTTCCTCTCTGTTTTGGGAAAGAGCTGCAACTGGGGCGAATGTAGACGAGGCGACATTAAATGGATCTGAGATCATTGTCAGATTGGATGAATCAAGTAAGTGTAACAGCTATATATTTTATGATCAAAGCTGCCAATTGGCCAATGCAAATTTGCTGCACGCAAATACAATCATTATGTTTTTCTATAATAGGTAAGCAAACTGCAGCTCCTATTAAAAAGGCCCTTTACGATGCATTCGAGGATTTTATTGCAGACATGCTTTCAGACTGTGGTTTTGATGAACGACAAGGCGAATCAGTTTTGAAGGTGGATACGATTTATGAAAAAAGTCCTGTATTTATCGGCATGTTTTCACTTAATCTTGAACATCTTTTTTATGCGAATTTGATTCTAGTTTAACACACCAATATTTGGAAGGGATAACACAGACTTTCGAGAATATCTTGCGCCTTCGCTCGCAGTCGGGTATTTAAACAATAAGCAAAATTTTTGTGATGAGAACATTCGATTCAAATCAAACCCAAACAAATATATTATATATTATTCGAAATTCTATTATGATTTTTAGAATAATATTCTTCTTCCCAATCATCACCTCAGCCATCCGCTACATTCAAGAGAAGAAATGTGGAATGATGGAACGGTCTTTAGTAGCTGGAGTAAACGTGTGGGAAATTATGGTGGCGTATTCCATTACGGAGTTTTTTGTCCTTGCAATTCAAGCCCTACTCACGTATGCAGTGTTAACACTCGTGTTTAAAATCCATGTTTTGGGCGCCGGCATATTAATTGTGATTACATACCTCCTCTCAGGATATGGAGGGGTTTCAATGGGTAAAAATTAAAAGCAGATACCTAAATTTAACCTACCTTCTTTCTACTTGAAACTTGAAAAAAGACCTATTATCAACTGATTTATTTAATTAATTTACTTATAGGATTTCTGTTTGGATCGTTTTGTACAGAAGAAATTCAAGCAGCCATTTTAGCAATGGCAGCTTTCTTTCCCAATTTCCTTCTCTCAGGTAAAGATAAAGGCAAAAAGTTAATATCAAATAAATACATGGCTTTACTTAAGCGTTAATAATATATATCCTTTTTTCTTAACTTGTACAAACAATTTAGGACTTGTGTGGCCCGTGGAAGGAATGCCAGTTCCTTTACAATACGTCGCCTACGTATTACCTTGTACCCTCTCATCCGAATCAGTACGTTCAATTGTGAGTCGTGGCTGGGAATTTTCACACCCTAATGTCTGGCCAGGATTTGTAATTTTAATTGCATACATTGTGGGTTACTTCATACTAACAGTATTGATTCACAAGGTTTTTAAAAGATAAAGAATACGGGTTCTTTTATATATCGATTTGCAGACATTTGTACAAATACTGAGTAAACTTTAAATATAATCTAATTTGAGATGAAAAATAATTCAATAAAATATGAAATGAAATAAATAATAAAATCTTATTACATATTAATTGTACTTGTGTAAAAAAATGCAACATCTTTTGGTCAGATGTCAGTGGATTTCCAAACTGGTAGTGGCGATTTGCATAATTGTATGATTTTATATAAGCATTTATGCTTTTTTATGAGCACAGCTCATAAAAATGTGTCATTTATCAGGGTTGTAATTGCTAAAATTGCAATATTACAAAACAGCTGCACGCTACATACTGCAACAAAAAATCCAAATGTATAGTTTGTGCAATTGTGCATGCTAGCATGTGCATATTGAGCAACAACATGTTTACATTCTAAATGTATCCAACTTCCACAACTTGTCGTTTTGCTAGTTTTTGTAATGCTAGTGCTTTTTCATTTATTAGAACTCCTCATTGTTATTTACTTGATGCCAAGGTCAAAATTAGTCTAAAGTGTTTATACTATACAAGAATAAATTAGTTGCTTGCTAAATGAAAGATTATGGTGGAATACCCAAGATCAAAAATATGTGAACAGGATTAGAATGTACGACATATCCTTTAGCAATAAAACCATCCCCTTGCCCAATATCTAATGTTAACCTAACACTTCTAGAACAGAATATTGATGACCGATACCTTCTGGAACAACCTAATTACGTCATTGAACAACAAAGAATCTGCCAGTTCAGCATGCTTTATGTATTTAGGTTCTTACATTGCCCCAAATTTCACCTTCAATTTACTTTACTTTATTCCTTGAACGAGAATAGATAGGTCAAAAGTAGGAAGCTAAAGTGATCTCATTTGATGGTTTGAGCGTGTAGTTGCAGCTAGGGTGTCCATATTAAACATTTGTCGCTATAAGCTTCTAATCTTATTAATTATGGATTGATGGATTCCTTATTGTTATATCTGAATGTTGAATGTATGAATTTTTTCAATACATAAACCAGATAAACATGAAAATATCACGTTGATTGATGTCTGGACTGAACACGTTTAACAACTTTTCACCCAAATAGTATCATCAGATCAAATGTCAGATACACGTCTATTAGACTAGACGCATAAAAGTACTTACGTCCTTCAACAAAAAAACTTCAACGCCATGAAGCATGTCTTGTAGATGTAATGCTCATAAATAAATACGAATCTCATACTGCTTATGTATCTTCTATAATAAATATGTATGTATTTAGCAAATCTAAAGCCGAAAGCAATTTTTAAATAAAAGACATACATACGCCTATTGCGAAATTTGTTATTGCATATTATTTTTAAACAGCATCGGTTTCAAATCACAAGTGCTCTACACAGCAATCTGAAACGGAGTGTTTCTCAAGATCTTCATCGTTCCACCAAACCTTTGTAATCATTCTTGGAATGCTTACATTGTGTGCCAAAAGATTAAATGAGTTTAGAAATCCATTAAACGGGTGAAAATACTTTTCTAGACTTAATGTATGGCTGAGATTTTGAAGTCATTTGAAGTATGAATGAATCCAAAGGGGTGAGAAACCATTTCATTGCTAATGCTTCTGGCTCATTTAGCAACTCGTCAAACTCGTCTTGTACAGAATTTCCAAGATTGAACTAAAAGCAATAAAATATACAGAATAATACAGCTGATTATTATTTGATTATTATCTAAAAGAAGGAGAAAAACAATAAAACTTTCACCTCAGCCATTTTTTGGCAGACCAAATTTGCTTCCTTCAAAATTGCATTGTAATCCATTGGATCTTCTTGAAAAGGAAATGAAGGAATAGTACCAGTGCTGTGATGCATTGCTGATAGGTAAGCATCAAAATGTGAGAGCGACAGCGTATTTGAAGCCTTCAAGTTAAACCAATTGCAATGCAATACTGATTCTGCTTTATGAAATGATTTTTCCTGAACAATTTGAAAATGGTTCAGTGCATGAACAAACCTTTCTTCCATTGAATTTGAAAGCAGATGTCTCAGAAGACATGTGGTACAAGGGAAGCATTTTCCACCCCTTCTTTGCAATCATTGCTACTGCTTTAATTACAAAATCTACTTCATCTTCGGATGAATGGTAGGAAAATGCAAGTCTTACAAATCCAGGTTTCAACAAATTTCCAATGGCCCGATAATCGTTGATGTTGTAGCTTGATTTGCTATTTATAATTACTAATTAAAGTGATAATGCTCAATGATAGAAAAATTAAAGAAAAAAATTATGGGGCAAAGTGAAACTGAGCGTACTATTTACTGTGAGAATGTTGAAGGGCAGCCTCGTATTTGGATGCCAAATTGTCTTTAATACCAAGTAAATGTTGAGCATATGGACCAGCACACATACATCCACCACGACATTGAATGCCAAATAAGTCGTTGAGAAGTGCCACAATAAAATTGTGGTGGAGGTAGTTTCCCTGGAACAGAGTCGAAATCAAATATTGTTTTTCAAGCCTTAATTCTNCAAATAAGTCGTTGAGAAGTGCCACAATAAAATTGTGGTGGAGGTAGTTTCCCTGGAACAGAGTCGAAATCAAATATTGTTTTTCAAGCCTTAATTCTTGGTCATTTTACATATCACATAACTTACTGATTCAAGATGCTCAATCATAAATGAAATTATTGGTAATCTGGGACTGTGAGATGAACCTAAAATATGAATTTCTGGAATGGTTCTCCAATGCTCCAATGCCTTCCTGTTATTAACGAGGATATTTTTTGTTACTTTATTTTATTTTATTTTATTTTTAACTTCAAAGATCATCTCCCATTTACCTACAATGTTTAGCCTCCAATTCAGTAATCAAGTTGATACCAACCGCATTTCTCACTCGGAATACGAGACCTAAGCGAATCGAACCAATTATGTCCGGTGTTCCACCTTCTTCCCTCTCATGTACGCTCTATCTTAGAAAAAGAATATTGTCAAAAGACTTCGTAAAAAGCGACAACTTTTTATATGTAAATTACCTCCAAATATTGATGTCTTTTTCTTGTTGTAAATAACACAGTTCCACCACCAACTCCATGAGGAACAGGATTAAAAAGCATATGCTTTTTTACAACAAGGACACCTGAAAAAAAGTGTACCTGATTAGCAGGATTAGCTTGGATACCAAAATCTGGTTTCTCTGCTTTCAGCACTTTATTTCAGCAACATTTACAACTTCATTGTCTTTTTTTATTGAAACTAGAGCACTTAATCAATTAGACTATAGCTACATTATATATTGCAAACCTGGCGTTTGTGGTCCACCCAAAAATTTATGGCCAGAGAAAAATATTGCGTCTTTGTTTGCCCCTATATCTCCACACTCTGGATTCATTCGTATTTTAACGTGAGGCGCAGCAGCAGCATAATCCCAGAAGGCAAAAGCTCCATATTGGTGCATCACTGAGGTAATTAGGACATCATCAGTTAGGGCTCCTGAAATGTTTGAGCCAGCAGAAAAGCAGCCAACAAGCAATTTTTCCTTTTTGCTTCTTTTTGAACTTTCACGCTTTAACTTTGTATGAAGAAAGTTGACATCGAGATAGCCGTAACTGTCTACTGGTATTTGAATGACCTTAATCAATATAGGGTCAAAAATGTAGTTTGAAAATAAAACGAAATTGAAATATGGTAAGTCATTTTACTTTTGACGCTGATTCCTTCCAGGGAAGGATGTTTGAATGATGCTCATAAGGTCCAACAAATGCAATGAGCTTCCGGGGTTTCATTTTTGATCCAAGACAATGGTGAACCAATTTAGTGGATGGCTGTTGTCGCTCCTGATCCACAAAAAATCACTTAGTCTTTTTCTGTTGCACCCACAGCTTGACGAATTATGTCTCTTGCTTGATCTCTACTCAATATTTTGAAGTGTAATGTTTTAGAATTTTTTCACATCCTTTCCCTGAAAACTTCTGTCAGTATTTTAAAGTTACCTAAACAAAGTTGTCTGCAAGGACGTTCGTGATGTCGTTGTATGAGTGTTGGCATAGTTTGGAAGCACACACTTTCCTATAAAATTTTCAATAACTGACAGAGATTTTCCGGATGCGGTATGATCCATATAGACATCTAAAAGCGCACAATCACGATCAGTAAAGAAGGATTTATTTTTGTAAAACTGATAGATAAACTGAAGTTTAAATGTTTTACATTTTCTTTTCCCAAATGGTCCGAAAAATTCCTGATGTCCTCCAATAACTTCTTCATCTAAATAACTCGCTAATGCGGAAGGAAATCTAATTAAGGATTCTCTTTTCTTCTGAACGATTTCTTTACCGATGACGTCAGTATTGTCTTGCATTTTTATTTATTGAAAAGTGGAAGCAGGCAAAGTGTTCGTTATGTCAATCGCGATAAACTTCGCAGTTATATTTTTAGAGTACCTACGTACTGTCTTGACGGGGTTCACTTTTGTACTGATGTAGCTCAGCACTTGCTTTACGAAGATTTTGCATTTGCAATTTGTAAACAAATGGATATCAACAATACCACCATCGTTGCGAATTCAAGCAAAACAAAAATGTTGATCTTCTATCCTATTCAATCCCTGATTTGCCCAAAAAATTATGAACTAAACTTTGAGAAGACGAGTGAATTTATAAGCAAGTTGGTACATTTTGCACGCAAGGACAATCAACTTAGTTATTGTGTGGTCATGTATGATTAAATTCCTTGTGGCACTTTATTTTGCATAATTTCCCCTCTGCTAACGTTTCAATCATTAGCTTTTCTACGCGTCTTACAAATCAGAATGAGCCAATTGTTTCCTTCGATTTTCCTTATGTGTTCTGACTAGAATAAAAGTGAGGACTTTTTTACCCTCATATGAAATTTTAGCCG
>JAANSM010001344.1:0-19219 GCA_036850725.1 Orchesella villosa
AATTCTTGGCCTAACCCAATCTAGAAACTGACTCTTGTGCCGTTTCCATCAATTTTGTAAAGTCTTTCAGGAAGATCAATCTAGCCCAAGGAATGCGATAAACGTATCCCCAGTCATCCACTTCTAGGGCTAAATGTCTTTTAAAATCTTCAATCGGCTGAAGCTAAATTACATGATAAAAAGTCGTAAGTAGACGCAGACGCGAAAGATCCCACAAAAGATTATACGAATTCATCTCTAATTATTAGCTGAACTTACGAATGCGACAAATATATTTATATCTGATTCAGTTGTTTCCTGTCTTAATGGTTTGGCTGCATCAGTACCAGTAAAGTAGACCTTACCCAAATGAAAATATTTTTGGGAAGACATCACTACATTAGTTCCTTGCATCAAGTTTTTAATTGGCCGAAAGTTAAACCGCTTATCGCGATATCCAACCCAATTTTGACATTCCTGATTGCCTAATGAAGCGTCAAGAGAAACTCCATTTTCAGAGACATCAGGGTGCACACATGACTGCATTAAATGTATTGGAATGGTAATTTTATTGTTCAGAGTTGAATGGCACCCAAGCCCAAATTCCTTGGTGGTTATCAAAGTAATCTCTTGGTCCTTTTGTTGTATTAAAGTTTTGCATTTAAAATATTATATTAATTTGGGCTTCGTTATAATGATTATAATTACCTACGCACGTATGACGTGCATGCAATAAAAAAGAACTTACTCCACATGCTATTTCTGCCTTTTGAATACATTTCTTCTGGTCTTGATCCGTCACATCCTCTTCAAAAACTCTTAATAGTTTACAAGCAGTGAGGCCATTTTAAATGTGGCAGTTGACAAAACACAGGACCTGGTGTGAACATTTTGTCTCTATCCGGGTGCCGGTATTCGGATTATGGAATAAAAACTTTTTTTAAATATTTTCAGCTTATGCTTATTAAGACCGAGCAGGTATAATTTTATAAAATCAAACAGTCTCACTCACTAGTGTGTTTTGAGAGTGTGCATATTCACAAGAAATTATAAAATGAATGAATTATTATCAGTTGATGCATCACTTTTTACTGAGAATCGGCAATAAAAATTCGATTGTTTTCTTTCGCTTTGCTTCGCTGTACACATTGCTCATGATATGAACCTCTTCTGTGAAGTTAGTTCCATGCTTTATTTTTATTATGCAAATGTGCGACATAAAATTTGTATTTGTAGTTTATTGTATCTTCAATATTGTACAATACATACACGTACATGAATCATGCTATACTTTTACTTATGTATTATGCATACACAGAGAAGTATCATATATTGATAATGATAAAGTAATATATATTGTGATTTAACTTTTTATGCTGCAGTCTCGTTCATGTAATCTTGTATGCTGTGTATACAACCATATCATTGGAATAAATACTGAGCTAATCTTAACCTGTAAAACGTTTTTTTCGAAAATATAATTTTTTAAACGTTCAAAATCTTCATTAGAACCGAGAAATGTAGAATTTTCACTATTTTTTATTGTTTATGTATGGTCTTTAACTCTTCAGTATTAATATGGGAAGTTAATGATTGTTTCGAAATTTTGTACCGTTTAGGTTATGCATTAATCAATATAGAAATTATATAGGATACTAAAGCAGTCAAACACTGGCATGGCAGTGACACAATATTTACCCCTAAGGTGCAGTCTTTGAAGTCTTTCCCACTTTTTAAATTGCAGAATACGATGACACACATTAAACGTTAAACTCCTTTTTAAAAACGGTTCAACCAGCTTTAGACTTTAAAGAAGTACTACAAATGGCATCCGAAATTCCATAAATCCATTAAGAAAACCACTTCTTCCTCTTCCACCCAAAGCTTCGAATGGTTGACTGAATGACCGAGTCTGAAAACAATACAAAAAATATGAGCGTGACATCAAGACCAAAAATTGCACTTTTCTTAATAACAAACCCGATAATGACGAGAAGTTACCTGGCTCGACATTGTACTTGCTAAGTAGGTCATTATCATTCAATCTTCTAGCTTTGTAGAGCAGCATAACCTTTTAATATAGATATATTCAATCAGTTTATTACTTTCACTGATGCTTTAAATACTTTAAATTATATTCTCATAATATTAGGTTTTGTTATTTTAAATACAAAACACGTACATGGTTAGCACTTCGTCCTATATACTTGCCATACTCTTCCTTGAGCTGCCTCACAGTCCAGTTGACTTTAGCTTCGATCTTTGTTGTTCTACCTTCCATAGATCTTATTAAAATTGGCAGTTTTGCAACACTAGAACTACTAGTACTAGTTACTGCACTGCTATTATTCTCATTCATTATTCCAACCGAGTCCGTTACCTTCCTTCGTTACAAAACTCCACTTTAAATTATAGAGAATATTGATACACCTTGAGCCTTATGACATTCATTCACTTCTGCTAAGTTAAAGTTGTCGAAGTATAGACACCTTCACTTATCGTTAATGGTTAGAATGAAGATAAATTAATGTAAACTAGAAGTAAACATCGCCTGAATAGCTTATAATACAAAAAATCAGACTGGACAAAGAAAAGCAAATGTTTGCAATGTGTTTGTGTACGAATTACTTCTTCATTCTGTGATGAGTATGGGTATTTTAACTGCTAAAGGGGTTTATAGCTAATGAGTGGAGTGACTTATAATTGGTTCCATACATGCACCATTGATGTACATCTGAAACTGCAGGGATGCCAAATTGATCTTCGTAATAATGACAGCTTGTTTGAGGTGTTATCCAATAGCGAGGTTCATCATCAGAAAAAGCTGTGAGATAAGGTCATTATCCATTTCTCTGTTTATTCGCAGCGTATGTGTTCTGATTCTGTGAATCTGAAAGAGTAAGGTAATGTATGTGTGCATGATCAGAGGAGAACGTTTTAAAATGACCAAAAGCAGGTTAGGATAATTGAGTATAAGTTGTCTGCGACCTGCGACAAATGCTAAATTGTGTTAGAAGTATGTTTGAAACTATCAAACCACAAATCTCTTGTTTAATACGATTTTGATTAAATGTGTATGTGAAATCCTCTTTCTAAGCATTTACTAAAAATAGGGTTAATTTCAAAATTAAAGAAATTACAATTAAAGAAATTGTAATTGTATACGTTTAAAATTATTAATATACTATAGAGGTTTGAAAATGAAGCTGAACCTTCGCTATTCCTTTATATTCGTTTAGGAAGCCATAATATTTTAATGTTCATCCAGTATGCGTACATTGCTAAATAGTATAAGTTTTCATTTGAATTCTTTATTCTGATTTAATCAAGTACTTGAATATTTTTTATTCAAAACGTTATTTCTGTATATATTGTACATTCAACATAAAATTTTCCGTTTTCCTTACAATTTGGTTATGCTTGATTGTATATATAAAGTTTTGATGCAGAATGTGATAGATAATGTTGAATGTGATATGATAATATTTAAGCAATAGCATCCGCTTTAATCATGCTTATCTGGAATGACAAACTCTCTTTTTGAAATACGTGATATTAGGGATGTACACTACGTACCGTGATGCAGCACAGCAACTTAACTCAAGCCAAACTTTGGATCTAGGTTTTATACAAACTTATATCCTTACCTTTTCATTATATATCTAGTATAAACATATACCGCACACTTCTGTTTCTGCTAAGTGTATGTTATTTGCATTAAGCATAGCAAAAGTATGCATGTATGTTGTCGGTTTTACATGCAGAAGTTGTACTATATAGGAAGACAAAGCTGCGTTGGATCCAACGAAGCAGTTCAGCATCATCTCGTTTGAGATAGAAAAACTGCCAAGTGGTCTGGCTTGATGTGGTACAAGTTCCAGAATTTTATGAAGATGTCCAGCTGGTATCACCAAATTACAAACCGGAAATGTTGCGATCCTTCTTCATGTGCGATAAATTTTACATTCTATGGTTAAGCATGGTTCAACGAGGGCTCATGCTCGAGGTGTCTCTTCATGCTAGTTGAAATTTTCTGTAAGATCATGTATTCATAGTAAATAATCTTATTAAGATATTCACTAAAAAATGTCCAATATGTTTTTAGATTCATGTTATCATTTTAAATCGATTGCTGTACAATTAATATTAATAGTAAGAATGATTTATCTTAATTTCCCCCCAGTATATGTCTCAAGATTCTACCAAATATAACCACTTGATTGTATGAAGTATCAATTCATCAATTAATGCATAACACAATGAATGAACTTGTGAGTGCAACCGCAACCAAATCATTCATACTGGTATTGAATATCCGAACTAAAATTGAAAGCATGTGTGATACACCATTAATATTGGCTATCGTAAAAAATCATATTTTTGCAATTTTTCGCATTCGCTCTGTTCACACAATCCAAAATAAACTTTTACCAGCTACACAAAGTCAAAATCGCCCGGACAAAGTCCGCCAATGAATTTTCCCTATCCCATAATTGATAAAAAGGGTGTATCCTTGAGTTTTTAGGGTTGGTCCTGTTTTGAAAGGTATCTTTACCATGTTCCGTTTACAAAGAGAATCCAACTTGCTACTCGCGGGATGCAAAACTATATCCTTCCATTACAGCATACATATAAACATCGATTTCTACATATCATACATTAACGGATGGATGAACATAGGATATATGGCATCCACATAATAAATATGTAATACCTAAGCACATCCGTAGTTCTGTCTAAGCAGAAAAAGTACGTTGTATTGTAGCAGTACGCACATTGCCATTCGTATGAGCTTCCTCATAATAAAACTTCTTGTGCTCTATCTCCTTTCGCTGTATCAGTCAAATAATTCTCCATGTCTTGCCTATACAAGTCGCAGCCACAATACTCGTGAAGCACATATACTTATTTTTGCTTCGGCATGTATTTTCTCTCACAGTCACATCTCTAACACACTTCTAAACCATCCCATCTCAAAATGCACAGGCACGGTTTATATACTCTCTTTGGAAAGTATACTGAAATGATAGAAAACTGTATGATACATCTCTCTCCCTTTCAACTTCCACTTCTCCATATTTTCTCCGGTTTCTCCTTGAACGTTGGTAGGTACGAGTTGTCCGACACATAAGTGCAGTGAGGTAGTACCCTGTTATACAATTCTCCGAAGCTCAGAAGGATACCAGAATGGGACAAGGGGGAGGTCTTTTCGTTTTCACGCGTTTTATGCTTCAAGCATACAAGATGCCATTGTCATTACCATATTATATGGAAACTAGTAGTAAGTTTGTGAGCGAACAGACCAAAAATATGAATGCCCTTTTTCAAGGCTTTTCAGCTAGCGAGAGGAAGCAAAGACCTTAACTTCAGTCTTTTTGCTACTGCGCTTGCTATACGTATATATTAAACTATATGATGATGTTGGGAATTTAGATATATATATAAGATTCGTTCATTTCAATTCGAACTCATGCCTTGCATGCATGCTGTTTTGCTTACTATACTTTACTATAATCCATTGTAACTACTCACTTTTCTCTTTGGATATAATGATGATATTATGTTAGGTTCACGTACCTACTTACTACATTGCATGTGCTGCTGATGTGCGTATACAATGAGGTGTATATACCTACCTACTTTTGAAAGCCAGACCAAAAGCAATTTTGTAGCAGGGCTCTAAGCATTAAATTTAGTTTCCTTTCGTAGATATGAGCATGGCAATGGCATTAGTATGCTATGTATCAAAGTGGCATGGCATAATGAAAGGAAGGCAAGGCAATGCAATGCTTTTGCTCTTTCAGGAGAAATAAGTGAAGCGAATGTTGATGTTATGTTATAACCACACTAAGCTCTATTATTCAACTTCATGTTTCTGAAAATACTTTTTTTCTGAACGTGAGCATGTACTCAAATGCATATATACATAACATCCCAATGCATGCTGCAAAGTTTCCCTTGCTACTTCAAATTGGACGTGTGTGCTAGAGCTAACACAACCGTTGCTGCTGCTGATGATGATGATGCTGTTCTGTTTTCAGAGTAAATATGGGAAAAAAGTTTTTCTCAAGTTGTGGATATAAACATATTGGTAGGTATATACACACAATGTGTAAAGTAACATGAGCTCGTAAAGTATTATGGAATCACATTTGCAAAGGCACATATTAGAAATATATACGAACCCTACGTTATGTATATATATTCTTTTTATCTTGGCTCTTACAACTCTTCGTTCTCCTCAATGTTGAACTTTTTTTATGAAATGAAAATGCTTTGACGAGCTTTTGCCTAGCTCGGAAGAGTGCATTCAACCACAGGGCTGGCTGGATGGATCCCAAAAGCTGCCCAAAGAAAGTAAGTGAACTTCTGTGGACAAGAGTATCGTAGAGTGATAACCTAATATAGCCCAGACATTAAAATTTGTCATTAAAATAGGAATATAGTTAGTATTAAGTAAATACAACGTTTCTTAAAGTAATGTGACTCTTCCTTTACAACTACAACCCATTCAAAATGAATCTCTTGACGTGAGTCACTCCAACAATTCTTGAAGGTTTTGCATGCATGACCACGTTGAGTTATTCGGAAGAAATGCAGGAGCAACTAATCCAATAGTTGATAGTACTCTGCACCAGAAATAATGGTTGAAAAAATGGCCACCACTAAAGCGCAGTAGTTGTTAGTTTTGCCTCACAAACATATTAACCTCCAAAATAGTTAAGGAACGAGGAACATGTAAAAATGAAATTTTACTTGAGTTGATTGGAGCTCAATCTCTTGACGTGAGTCACTCCAACAATTCTTGAAGGTTTTGCATGCATGACCACGTTGAGTTATTCGGAAGAAATGCAGAAGCAACTAAATCCAATAGTTGATAGTACTCTGCACCAGAAATAATGGTTGGAAAAATGGCCACCACTAAAGCGCAGTAGTTGTTAGTTTTGCCTCACAAACATATTAACCTCCAAAATAGTTAAGGAACGAGGAGCATGTAAAAATGAAATTTTACTTGAGTTGATTGGAGCTCCCTAAAAACACCAAAATGTATCGTCTCCAGCTTTGACGATCCTTGTGTTTGTGTGGTTTTAGTTAAAAGTGAAGGGTTTTCCTCTAATTTTGGAAAAAGTCTGTGAATATCCTGGAATCAAAATGTCGTACTCATAGCGAACATGTGAAGCTCATTTATCATCCGGCTGTGTAGTGACCAAAACGGATTTGTGGAGACGTGGGGGTGGTTTGAGTAGTTTTCTGCAGTGGTGTGTGATGCTACCCAACAGTCTTAACAAACGACTGGAAAGTTCAGTGGCAAAGGTGTGGTTTCAAGTTGATTGTTATTGTTGCTGATGTGAGAATTCCATGACATGATATTGGATATGTTTCCAACCAAAAGAAAGGTTATTCATTATTATTTGGAATGAGAAAATGAACTAGGGTGCGGAAGAAAATGGGAGCTTGAGAAAGTTGCTAGAAAAAGTTGACGTCGAGTCGAGGGTGGGGTAAAATGTAGAACTCAAAAGTATAATAATTTTAGCAACCATATTTCCATTACCAACACAAGGCTGTATTCGCATGCTGAGAAATTGCCAAAAAGTTATGAATTTTGCATGCAATTTTTAGTAAAAAACAATTGAGTTTTGCAATCAGAATGTGGAGTTGTGTTCCAAAATCCGTTTTCAATTACAATTTTGGGTTCACTACACCAGCAGCCAGAGAAGGGAAGAGGCAGGATGATAAAATATTTGGTGATATTTTTATTACGAACCGAATTCTCAATATTTAGTAACAAAAATGTAGTGCATTAAGGGATTTTTTTTCGTAAGTTTGATTGTCGATTGGTGTTTGGATGTTTCGTGTCGGAGAGTGAGAGAAGGCTTTTGATTGTGCATATGAAGAAAAAGAAGGTGGAAAAGGAAAAGAGCAAAATTGGTTTTCTAACAGCGAAGGCGGCGAGCCTGGCGACACAAAAAGTGAGTTGAAAAGAAAAAGGGGGTGTGCTTGCGTTCTGTTTCAGCAATTTGGGAAAAAAATGCATTGAGCATGTTTCGTCAGTATTATGAAAATCATTTCAAAATGATTGAAATTTGTATTTGTACGTCATCACCGGCTTGTTATCCATCTTCTGAAGGATAAAGTTGGAGATTTGTTGTGTGACTGTCTGTGAGAATTTGAATGTGGAAGAAAGTGTTTTCATTTTGAGTGACGAAGAGAAAAAAGTGTGAAGAGGGAGGAGAAGGGCGAGAGAGAAAAGTGTTTTGTTTGGGAAATGATCAAAAATGATCATTAGTTGTGAATTTGGCAAATCCATTTGATGATTTGACAAAGGAGAAGGAAAGAAAAGGAAGTGTTTGAAATATTGATTAGTACTTAAGACATCATGGCGTCGTCGTCGACGGAGTTAAAGCTACATAGTCCAGTGGGTGCAGAACCTGTGACCTACAAGTGGCCACTCAGTGG
Organism: Orchesella villosa; assembly: GCA_036850725.1. Lineage (NCBI taxonomy): Eukaryota > Metazoa > Arthropoda > Collembola > Entomobryomorpha > Orchesellidae > Orchesella > Orchesella villosa. The sequence continues at coordinate 8,437 of JAANSM010001344.1, forward strand.
CGGCAAGGTTAGTTATTTGTAGTTAAACAATTTATTATTATGAACATTTTGAATAAGTAATTATGGATATGTACAATACTGGTAGTGAAATGTGAAATGGAAAGGGTAAAAACTTGCAACCAAATACAAAACTGAACTTTTCCATGCCTTGTCAATATTGGGGTACAGGTGACAGGGGAACGACGATACGTTTTTATATGCACACTTGCATTAGGTGCATATAAATTTAATAGTACTGACTGTTCGTGAATATGAATTATTAATTATGTTATTTTTCTTTCCAGGATCGCTATGATGGAGCGATGGAAATTGCCGAAACTATCAGGTACGTTGTTGACATTTTGCTTTGAACGCTAGCTAGTCGCTTAGAAAATATGCGTTTACGTAGTAAACCGTAAAACGGCATTGTATCACTCACGATGCGATTGACGATCTCAAATTCATGACATGACTTTTCCTTAAACTGCACTTCCTGTAAAATTGACAACTGTATGGCGATGACATTTAGCTTTAAGATGTGTGTCTAGTGTCTTCATCAAGGTGTGCCTCACGTTACACGTGCATTGATATAGTGTGGACTGTTTTATTTACAAAACTGTTTAACTACTAAAATTATATTTTGCCAATCATCAATGTCAGCTGTTGTATTTCTAGGAAATATTATTATCTTACATAAATATTCAACATTACATCAGCAAGGTCAAATAAGGACAATATCGGAATTTATATAAAATATACACTATTGGTACTGGTGCCAAACTATCACTAATGTTCATTCTCATGTTCTCACACTCTCACAGCATCAAGAAAGCAATGACCAACCGTCAACCGTACCAGCATCATAATAAATATACTATCAACATTATTGTTGTAAGTTTGTGTTCATAAATTCATAGAAATGAATCGCAATTGCACAAATGGAGTAGATATGCCTATTCGTATTGCATTTACTATTTGCTACTCGAATTCAATCCTCAATCAAACGCATAAATCAGGAAGATGGTTGAAAGTTAAAACTACAGTCGATGAGGGACAGTAGGAAGGATTGGATTATTTGTAGTTTTTTAAATCTTGTATGATGTATGAAATATGAAGGCTGGCTCACGGATGAAAAAAATTCAACTCGTACAAACGCATAAGGAATGGCATAATTACATTGAACATTGTGATTATCAACACCAGGAGATATTCGCATCGCCATGTTGAATGCTAAATAATAATGCAAATGTTTTCGTTTTTGTAATCTTGAATTGCTCAGAACCAAATCCAGTCGCGTTGAAATTCAACGTTGCGTTGAATGTTTAATATAGTTTAGTTTTGCATATTGTACTAGGTTTATAAATTCGGAAGTTGCGTAGTAGCTTGGAGCCGGTCTTCAGCCCGCAATTTGTAATTCGCATTCATGAAATGTTCTTCGGCAATCTAAGAGGAACCGTAATTTAACATATAAAGCGATATCGATACAATTTAGTGCGAAACGTTAAAGATCCTTTACTTTGAAGTAACTAACTGGAACATAATCATAAATGTCGACTGTGAATGTGTTGCCAGTTGTATAGATGTATGAAAAGTGGTATTCAATATTGCTAGTGCTAAATTCAGGTTCAAACTTAATACTTACTTAAATTTACATGGTTTATGTACTACCATGCATTATGAAGACTTTTTCGTCTACTGATTAATATTTGCTAGTCAAGCTAGTTGAAAAAAAAATTATCTCCGGTAATTTCAGCTCGGACAGATTTGGCTCCTTTTGTGCTTCAGTAAACAGGAGCTTTTGATTTTGAAACTGGAGTAGCTTCTAATATGTAAGATAATATGATTTCCATTGTATTGCATTGCAGTGCTATTACTTTTTCATTTTCTTTTTCATTCTTCTCATGATTCATCCGTTTCATTATTTTTGGTTCGTGTATCATATTTGAAGTAGCAGCGAAGCAAAGTAATGAGAGAGGCGGACGTGACTGGAAGTAGACCTTGTGGCAAGGCAAGGTATTAAAAGCGAAGATGAATAGTTTTTTTTGTATGAAAAGGCAGCATGACATGCCGTGTAATAATAGAATAGAATGCACAGCCTTCGAGTATTTTTGGTTTTAACAACATGCATGCAGAAAAATACATCTGTTATGTTTTACAAACGACGAAACTTGCGCTTGCGAGGCAAAGGAAGAACGAAAAGAAAGAAACGAAAATGAAATCCTGTTTTAGTGTTTAGAGGTGGTTCAAGTGGATCGTAGGACTTGACTTACTTGCTTACTTACTTCCAGTGATGTTGTGTCTGATGATAGTGTGTGCATACATTTTCTTAATCCCGCATGTACTCACAAACACACAACCAAGGCAAATGATGATCGAATTGCACACATGCATAATATCTGGGTTTATTCAGTTAGTTCTTGACTACAGGCAGCTTTGTATGGTATGCTTTTATTAGCATGCGAGTACCAACCAACCTTTAGACATAATAGGAAGGAAAAGTAGGTAGGAAACTGTGCTGTTGTATAAAAGTATCGTAACAACAACACACGATATAAACTTTTAGATATATTTGGTAATACCCTTGTTTATAGGGTAGGTAGGAGAATGAAGATTATGTGCGTGTCTTCATGCTTGTACTCAAGAAGGATTAAAGTTGATAGAGTCTGGACTCTGGCTCATCATGACTATTATGTTGTCTCGTGATGTGGATGTATGTGTATGCAGGGGTTGGTACGGCATGCTACAATTCTGAACTCTTTGCTGATGATTCACTTGAATTGCTCTTCTTGTCTCTCCTGAGCTTTTGGACAAGGACTATTGCTATTGGTCAATGGGCAGTTTTGGTGTTGGATCCTAGAGATTGGCATGTTAATTCTTCTCATGCATGAAAATGGGCATTGGGAATTTTTCTTCATGTACATTAGCCCATGTTTGTATAAAATGATCAGGACGTGGCCATTCGTAAGATTTTCATCTAACTCGTTCATGCATTCATTGAGCTAGTAAACTTTCAACATTTGCTTCTTTGCTTCATCTTATACGACCCTAAGCACCGCAGTTGAAACTATATAACTCACTGCACTGGAGGATTCTTCATTTCAATTTCTTTTCGGTTAGAGCCGTCTCTTTTGTTGATTGTTGTAATCATAACATAGCTCAGCTCGGATACTACTGTTGCTTTACTGCTATGCTATTGCTTCCACTTTGCGTCCTTATTCATATAAGAATTTTTGTTTTAATTATACGCACGACGGCAATAGAAGGTTGATTGCAATGGAACACTATAGAGTATGATAGTAGTTTGCTCATTGCTGGGGTTTTATGTTTGGTCATACAAAATTAGACAACACCTGCAACCTGTTCTTCATTATATTATGCTTAGTTATTGTGGTGGGCGCTGCACATTATTGATATGGGACTGTTACTCTCACCCTTACCCTTTTAAATGTTTGCTTGTCAATACATATTATGCGTTTTATGGAAATGTCATTTGCCGATTTTCTCATCTATGGAAATGCGAAATCTTCCAATTTCATGTGCATGTGCATCTGCCGACTTCATTCATGTGCATGTTTTTATATAATTTGACAAGGGTTGTTTTTTCTCTGAAGTCACGGGTGATAAAGCAAATTTTGAATGTCATAATTCTCACATCATTATAGCCAAGATATTAAGTAAAAAGGGAAAGCAATTATATTGCAATCTAGAGCTTCTCTATTCTCTTTATCATCCGATACATTGCATAGATACTTTGAAACTGAAATGGTAGATAATTGAAGCACAAGTGTACAATATTTGAAGTTCTTTGAAATAAAAAAATAATTTTGAATTCCTTGAACTCGTAGTTGTTCTTGAATTTTGACATGACTTGCGATGTTGCAGTTCTTGGAAAGCTGCATGAATTTATGAATGAGTTTTGTATTTGAAGTAGAGAACCTTTTTACTTCACTAAATTAAAATGGAACGGAAACGAATCCACCAATATCAGACTACACCAGAATTGAGCGGAATAAATTAGAAGCTTGATCCCGTCAATGTGAATGTAAAAGTTTCTTGAAAGGTATCTCCATGATGAATGTGGTGAAAGTAGACAGTTTACTGAATTTAAATGCGACATTAGGATGTGCAACATTGCGCCAACAGGGAAAATAACGACAAATTGGGAATAATGTATTTACTCACGATGATTAGACATATCGGTATTTGGTTGGGTAAATGAAACCAAGCAAGCATGTTTGAATTTTTCGAAGAAATTGGCGACAGAACCCAGCTTATCGCCAATTTATAACCCAGGCTTTTCCTATCATGAGAAACGGTAAATTGTTTGGGGTAATGTGTATCATTGTAAATTGTAATGTTAGGGCATGGTGCATGTTCGAATATAAAAATCAAGGTTTAAAGGGAGCATTATACTAAGCTTGTGAAATTTTTGCGAATGATAAAGTTTTAGGAAACTACATTCCAGTTGGGTTGGGTTGAGCTGGTGTTGAGAGTTGGTTTATTTTATTATAATTATTTCCAGGTAGAAAAAATTATAGAATAATTTTAACTGCAAAGTCTTTTAGGTTTAATCCAGGAGTTACTGCATCAGAACATAAGCATGGGATCGTTTGTTTGTTTATTTGTGATTTCCTTTTGACTTATTCATTATCAGTCGATGCTGGAGTGCGCTAAGAATTTAAGCCCAGTTTCATTCAGAGATGAAGTAAGTTTATCTCATCCTTGTGCAGACGAAACCGAATGTGTATTACGTGTCATGTGCATTCTACTGTAAGATTTTTTTCATGACAGTAATTTGTAAATTGTAATTTGTAATACTTGTTATTTGTTCATGTTGAATTCTAGTCGCACTATATTTTGCTTACATACGTTTATTTACGAAACCGTTAAAGTTTTAAATCAAGGACAAAGGATATCTGCACTTTTTTACTATTTGTTGGAGTACACGTGCAACGTGCACTACAAATTTTTTCGTGAGAATATGCAACATGCGTCTGTTGTTTTCATTCGTGTACTAATTGGTAGATGAGCGTTAATGCATTATATACTCGTATGCTCAAATGTTTTTACTGGACGTGGACGTACTGACTTGAAATTAGTCCTTTTATATTACAATGCTATAACAATCTTATCTTGTTAGTCTTCTGCACACGCAAATACTAAATACGCATACGTATTACATACCTGTATTTTAACCAGATGTAAAGAGAGTTTGTGAATTGATGTTTATGTAAGTGAAAATAAATGTGACAACCTCATGTGAAAGTAGTTTTTAGTTGAAAGAATGTTGTTTGGCAAAGACACTCATTCATGGGCCGTATTTCCGTTCTATTTTTAAAAAATCTCCTGCTGATGCATTTTGCATATTTCCACTGCATCTCAACTTGCATCTTATAGACCTCTTACATTTTCCTCTTGACACCTTTTTTATATTTCATGCATACAGAACGACACATTTGCGTTTGCTATATAGTGTATAGTGAGTAAGTCGGAAATATGGGCATGTGTAAGTTGGCGAAACGCCAACAAAACGAATCCTGGGCTGTGTAAAAAATAGGGAAGCAAATATAAATAATAATGCTGTAAGTTGGAAATTGTAAAACAGTGAGTGTACTGTTTTAAAAGACTTTTAATTTTAAATCATGCACATATGCCTTCAACTTTGCATACTGGGGAGGGAGGAAATCCTGTGACACATAAATGTATCACTAGAGTTCTTGAAAGTCAGGAAACTATCTCCAATGCCCGCAGATGCAGAGGTGAAAAGATTTCTTCCAAATGACAGACATTCGCCATTAGAAGTCTGACACAAGCGTGCGTAATTATTATGTAAATACAAATCATAGAATATAATAGCTGATAGTAAAGATCAGAAGCAAATTGAACCCGCATGCTTTGATTGTAAAAAGTAATTCAGAAATGATCGAACTATGGCTTGTCTACGTTCATGCAGTGAATGAAGGGCTTAGAACTCAATGTTTAGAACTGCACTAACACAACATTAAATATTTGTAGCTAATATACTAAGTACTATCGTTAAAAGAATGCTAAGTGGGAAAACTATCTTAAACCACACATGCTTCTCAAGCTTCCTTTGGATTCTTGGGGTTATGCTGTTACAGCAAAGCCATTATGCAATTGATGATTATCACAGCATGTTTTTCCGTATTGACAGTGCTTCGTCCTGAGACTGAATTGACACGGTTTGTGAAAGTTCGTATGATCATTTCGTTTTAAGTAAGTGAAGTGTAACACGGCCTTGGTGTAAGGCTGATATAAGATTTTGTTAGGGCTAATACTTGTTTTTACGTTCATGTGTGTACTGCAACTTATTTTATGAAGTTTCTTTAAATCCTCACATTATAGTGAAAGTTGTCGAATTATCTGGAGAACAGTAAATGATAAGAACGTCTACTCATATACTCATGTCTCATGCTCGTGAACCTTTTTTTACGGAACGGCGCACATTGTTAAACCAAACTTTCATGTTTCTGGGAAAGCGAATCGATATATTGATGGAAAACTTTCCTTGCTCCCCCAATATTAAAAGGGTGGTATGTACAGAAACTGAATCATGTGGCATTGACTTGCCTGTGTAAGCAAAAAGCATTGGAAAGTGTCCCTCTTGGAGAATATTTTATCTAGTTGATTCGTAAATAATTTTAACTATAGACTATGCGATAGGTTAAAAATGTCTATGTGTTTCAATTTAAAATTTTCCATGTACCCAACTCAAATGCGAATGGCTCTTCGGTGATTATTTTCGCTTGTAAACAACTGTATTTCAATTTCGTTTTTTGTGTTCGTATATTTTTCCCTTGTGTAGTATTTACTTTTTTATGCTTTAATGGAACTTCTTCTGTTAACTGAACCTGAAATCAACCACCATAATTTTTGGAACTTTTAGGATTGTGCAAGAAGTAAAAACATTGAATTTTATTAGGCTTTTAACTCTAGTTGGTTGTAATGCTTACTAGGCGTATATGCACATTCAACATTGCACAATTGCCCATTCAAAATTGAATATAAATTATCTGCTGAAATTCTATGTTGCACAACTGCATCCTCATTCTTCATCTTCTTCCTATCCAGTCACCAGTGATAAATATTATTCGTGGCTCAGAATGATCAGTCAGATTTAAATCACTCATGACTGGTAAAAAATAATTTGAGATCGATTTACAATCATTGTAAGTCGAATAACTAATATATAAGCTAATATATGATACACGCTTAATTATTTTAATTTGTGGCTCACACGCACAATAATTAATTTGATGTAGGTTTCAAAATTGTACTTTAGACTTATGTACATTGTGTGTAGTTGGTGTACGTTGTACGTGTTGTTGTTTCGGTGCTGTAAGAACTTTCTTTCCAAGCCAGGTAGGTGGTTGTACCCCAACACCCCAATGTTTCGTTCTTCCAGTTATGTCTCAATGATGCGAAAATAGTTATTATGAGAAAGGTAGCGTTATGGAATGGTATAGTATGTTCAAAAATATTGAAGATGAAGGTAAAGAGAACCTAATCGATTTATAAATAGTATTAAACTGTATTCAACCAACGACCCATGTAATGAGACATTCGCCAAGGGTGTAGTGTATACAAAAATGGCCAATGGGCTTTTCATTTTCATACATTTGAATTGAAATTTTTTAATGTGTATGTATTGTGTATTGTGTATGACGGTATGTTTTAAGTGTCAAAGGAAGTATCAGCCGTCCATGCATTACATGCTAATGAGAAGTAAAAATACAGGATTGTCAATTGTAAAATAGAAGAAAATCAAAAATGGTAAAAGCAAAAGATGTTTTCGTTTTTATTTTATTTATTTGAGGTTTTTCTGTATCCATTCTACTAGAGTATTGAATTAACTTACATATACAATATATATATATAATAATATAAATTGTTGTATGTACACTATAATACTAGTCAATTGCCATTCGCCGTCTAAGAAGTATCGTTTCCTTTCCATTACTACAACCACTTTGCTGCGATAGATAATATTACAATGGTTAGTATATCTTTTAAGGTCTCATAAGTTATACTGGTTGTAGCTAGGTTGAAGTAATGAATGTATCTTGGTTCTGGTAGACATGGCCGTGGAAATTGTAATAAAAGGACATATAGAAGCCAAAGGAGGATTACATTTGGGTGCGACGAACCCTCTTTTTCATCTCTCTCACTTTCTTTGCCTAGCTACGCTCGCCTACAAAATAGCCCTTATCGCTTGCCTTTGCTGTCGTTTTTGTATGTATTGTGAAGAAGCGAACGTGATCGTACATATGCAGTGTGGTTTTCCTCATACATGTATCAATATGCAACCCTGTAGTTGTAGTTCTTAACAATTGGCTGTGTCTGTGTAGTAGAAGTAGAACTTGGTAATTTTCTATGCGTGTGTATGTATAAAAAAGGGCTGACTAAATTGACTTGGATCGAATATAGCATGTACAACGTATGATATGATACGCAGAAAATGCATGAACTCAAACTCAAGCTGTGTCGCTTTTTACTACAACTCGTGGTGTGTGGTGATGTGATGTTAGCTCGTCGAACGCTGCTGCTGTTACTCCTTCCGAATCTCCAATGTTTGCTGGTTGCTTCATATCGTAGATCTCTTTTTTGGAGATTTGTCGTGTGTATGCGATGTATGCGTACGAGAGTGACTACGTGCTTGGTTAGCTATAGGCAATGGAGGTAAATGACTTTCATGCAATCATCCAGCAGAATCTCTATTCCCCGTTTTTATTCCTGAAGGAAAATGTGTTCATCTTTAGCTAAGCCGAGCTAAAAGTATACAATAGCAGACGGATAGGAAAGTGCATTGAGGAAAGTTCCCTATTATATGTGCTTGCTGGTGACTAAACTAGGCCCCTGGAAAATATAAAAAACTAAGATCCGCACACAGTGTCATCCTCGTTTGATACAGAAGCTCGTAAGCTTATCGCTTATCGCTCTGTTCCATTTCATTGATGGTATATATAAGTATATATATGTATATATAATAATAAAAGTGAAAAGAGTAAAATATAGTTCTTTGGCGTTAGTGGAGCATGGAATATAGAATGGAACACAACTCAAGGCTTATATAGTCTCAAATCTCTTGTATGCTAAATGTATGGATAGATACTAACTGTACCGGATAGTATATTACACCAACATAAAATTATACCGGTCTTGTGATTCTCATCTTGTTCCTTTGAAAAATGAACCTCTGAGCGTTGAGCTTTTCCAGGAGCAACCATACTTTGCTTTAGCTTTTGTATTTATTATGCTGCTAAATAGAGTTGGACTTGATGTTGGATACTGGACATGAGGTTATAGCTGGCAAGCAAGGGTTTAGTCTCAGCTAGGCATGTACGTATTTCACCATGCTTAATGCCAAAGACTAAACAGGCATGCTGAATGGGATGTGCACTTGCTTCTATATAGTAGATAGTTATGAACGAATCTTTTGATGTTTTTAACTAGGTTTGGTAGCCTTCTCTTATTATGCTATGTATCATTATAATAGCCATTATAACATAGGTCTTATGAAGTTCGTTTATTATTGTTCGTACGATTATTTTACTGTACTCTACTACGTAAACTGAGCTCTGCTGATACTCGTGCTCAGTCTCTAATGTATGTAATTTCATATATATATAGTTGAGCGTGGAGCACATGTTTGGGAAAACATGAATGTAAATGAGTCCTTATTTCTTCTCTACTATTGTATTGAAGCTTTCATGTAGAGTCTGATGTTATTTCTATACTACAGGCTTTGCTTGTATGCTCGCGATATTCGTTTTTTAGAAGAAAATGATATTCCAGAAAGCTTATCTCAAAGCTTTTTTTTCGGTATGAATTATGTTTACGCATACTATATACTACGATTCAAATTCCTCTATACATACTGTGGTGAGTATACATAGCTAAAATATTGATTTTCTCGGCATAGTGCTGAATCTTTTCGGTGAGTACGATGCTGCACTTTTTTGTGTTACATACTTCATCTCCCTTTCTTTCTCCCTCTCCCTACTTTGTTCGTTCATAGCTCAGATGATTGTCTGTGGACTCATGTACGTACAGAAACCAAGTTTCAGTCCGTAGNGGTGAGTACGATGCTGCACTTTTTTGTGTTACATACTTCATCTCCCTTTCTTTCTCCCTCTCCCTACTTTGTTCGTTCATAGCTCAGATGATTGTCTGTGAACTCATGTACGTACAAAAACCAAGTTTCAGTCCGTGGAATATCCGAGTACGTAAAATTCACTACACAATTTAAGAAATCGTATCGTAGATATGCTTAGTTTTAAAGGAGAAAAGACGAGGAATCTAAGGAGAAGTTGTCGTTTATTCGTACAAATACACTTTCCTTTTCCAGGAGTTGCTTTGTTATTTTATTTTGCTTTTGATGGTCGTCATCACTGTAGTCTTGAATATCACGTCGAGCCAACTAGCAAGCTTACCCGCTCTAAAGGATGTTTACTGATTGATGGTGTGACTGCCCAGTTCTTTATCAAAATATCAGGCAATGTGTAATACTCTGGTATTTCTACGTTGTTGCGTTCAAAAAATGTATTTCCTTAAATATCGCATGCTATGCAATGAAGCCTGGGGTTTCGTTTAAACAAAATTTATTTTCACGATGATGTTCAGCAATGGTTGGAGACGTTTTCATTAAAAATATATTGTACGTACATTGCAGAATTCGTCAAAACATTTACGGTAAAGGTGGTAATTCTTCTAGAAACCTACAAGTTGATGATAAAATAAATTCGATTTTATGAATGAAGTTTCCGAATTCGTAGCGAATTCT
>JAANSM010001345.1:0-19205 GCA_036850725.1 Orchesella villosa
ATTTGAATACAGTTATGTTTTTGAGTACCTGCAAACGGAAACATGTTAATTGAATTTAAAATTAAAATAGTAACTCGTTTTTTAATAATTCTACAATCTAAAATTATGATTAAAAATAATGCTGTCAATTTTCGAATTTTAAGACTAAATCATTAAATAATTCATTTAAGACGTCGTTGTACCAAGTATCCTTGTTGCATAATGCTTTACTTATATGTAGCATGATTTTTTAGTAACATTAATTGCCGAATTGTATTAGCCCTATAACTTTAATATTTTTTTAAAACAAGGGCTATTGAATGACTTTAAAAAAATCAGCATCAAATATCAATGACATTGTGATACACAACGTGGCGTGGCTGTCATCACAGTTCTTCCCGGATTTTCTAAAGAGTACGTTGAGTTGAGGATTTGCTACAATGACATTAACACTAACCAGATCTCGGCCTATTATAGAAAATCAAGTTATTTACCTGACAATTCTACTCTATAGCTGTAGTATATAGTGATTGCGACATGTAGTCACACACATGGCCAATCACCATGAAGCGCTTAATTCTTTCATCTTTGTACTGAAGACACAAAGTGCCACTTATAAATCCCATTAAACATACCATTCACCAGTACGAGCAAATATCACAAAACGACTTTTTTATATCTAAAAAAAAGTTGAGGCAATTATACGCATAATGTGTGCTGACTAGTACCGGATATTCCAGTTGAGAAGTGGAGCCTATATAGATATACTATACTACCAAGCCTCCCTAAGTATACATTACACGGTACAACATAGCACCACAATCGCACGATAAAGCAGAGAACTCCACTTATGCCTATCTGGAAAGCATCAGCAATTTTTTCATAAAAAAATCCAATAATTAATGACTCTGCAACTCATCCACTCACTCGTTTACTTTCATTTCCATACATTGCATTGCATACAAAATACAAGAAAAAACGTCAAGCTGTCCATCCCATAAGTATTCCAAAGAGAGACGATGCTGAAAGAACAGCAGTGTAGTTGCCGTGTCTCATCTTCTTTAGTATGAACTTTAAGCACGTCTTTGAGTATACATTTTATCTGCAATTTATATGCATATCTGTGTGTATCTGTACTTTGTTCAAAATTGCAGCATGCGATGGTCTTATGGTACACAGTCATTGTACTGCTTGTTTAGTGTTATAGTAGCCAAAAGAAAAGAGTAATTTACTTTTTAGGCAGTGAGTGTGTGTGTACCAAACAACTGCATTATTTCTTTTATATTTATTGAGAAAAGGATCATTTCTCTCCTTACTGGCTTTTCAATTTGGTATGGAGAATCAAGATCAGCAAAACGCTGGTCATATTTCCTTCACTACTGAAACAATTATCGTTTATTTTAATGACTGCGGCAAACCTCAGTCTATAAAGCACAATGAGCTAGCAGCTAAGCCTTCTCTCTCTCGCTCCTTTATAGTATACTTGATATTTTATTATATACATAGTCAGAGAACACAAGGTGAAGGTAGGTTTAATTGTGAATTCTCCATTACAATATTTCGACGTGGTTATGGAGTAACAAAAGGGTAGAGCAGCTGTAAACAAGTTATCCGAAGTGAATCTTAATGGGAATTATATATATCTTTAGAATTTTAACTAGCATTTTTCAAGCAGGAAAACGGGCAATTTAGACAATATGTTATGTTGGCAGACACTACACTAAACATAATCCCATGACAGATATATACACTATCCTATATACGTACGTATTCACGTGGACGCTATAGACTTGTCATGGATTATGGATCTCAGCCAATATATACACGTTTGAAAGTACATTCACACAGATTAGTAAAGAAACCCCTTATGCAGATGTGTAGTAAATGATTATATTTAATACCCCAATGTCAGTAAAAATATCTTGTGGTTCGAAGCCACCAACGAACAAATAAACATGATAATAGACAGGAGAAAGGGGAAAAAACTTGAACCAAAAGTCAAAATACAAGAGGTTGTTATTGAATGACAGGTTGAAATCACCACATTTATAATATGCTCATAGCTGAGAATGGGCAATTTAGCGTAACTACATTTTTTTCAAATAGGAGTTGAAACTGGCTGAAAACGACACAAAACTTGCAGTATTAAACGGGTGCAATTAAGACTACATCTACAACATGCATTTCCTTTTGTTTGCTTTAGGAGTAGCCTATATCATTTAATACCAACGTGCTTGTGATTATCGTAAATAGATTTTAATCAAATTGCTTTCGTCCAATGACATATACAATAGACAAGAATAAAAAACGAAATGTGCACTATAACTATATAGTCGGTTATACGAGCGTATTTTGTGTAGTAGCCAACTTTCCAGGTCTATGACTTCCTTTATTACCTGTGACAATTAATTGGACACATGGATCGTTATAAAGACTTTGGTCAAACGATCAAACTACCCTTTTTGAAATTGTAAAATGCCATTTGGAGTCATTTGCCATTTGCCAGCTTCACCGTAAAATCCTATTAATTAGAGAATCCTATCGTTTCGTTGTTCTCACGCACAGGTTTTCAAAATTTAAGTGTATCTTCAATTCTTCAGCTAAATTTTATTTCACAACAAAAAAACACATTATGCAGATGGTCATGTAAGCAGGTAAAGTACAAGTGCATCCTTAAATTTTAACGTTCTATCTACTACTTTGCAGACAACATTTACATTGCTGCTATTAAATTGAGGCTGCGTAAGCACAAAGTAAAGAGTGCGTATGTAATTAGCTTGTTCCTAAAATTTCGACCATTGGCTGCACCGCTTTTAATGTCGTATAACAGTGTATATAGCAAGCAACACGTAGCTGTGCAATATACATAAACGTTAATACTCAGCCAATAAATGGCATATAACTAACTGCCCATCGGCCATAATGAAATTCTACCTGATGCTATAGTAGCTATCATCATCATTGTGGCTAAATTTTATTAAATTTGGCACACGTGTACGGATTGTTAAACAATTAAGCGTTTACTGACACCTTTACCAACACTTTTCAACATTTTGCCACATATTCTATAGCAAGTTATAATATAATACGTTTATGTGGACGCTTGTGCTGCAGCCAATTATAAGATTATTATTTATCATCATCATCATCATCTTAAAAGTGGAAACTGGCAGAAAATTTTTTTATACGAGCATTACTCTGTGTTGTCAAACAACTATAAAATATTATAGGGACGCTTCATAGTTCGTACATTAAAAACCTATGATCCTTTGATGGCTATTGTCATTGCTTGTGGGGTTAGCTTTCATGTTTATGAGCCCGCTTAATGGAGCCTCTCAAAAAGAATGAATGAATTTCATTAGCGAGCATAACTCGTCTCAATTGTTACTAACAAGTCATTTGCCGAGTCTGTTAAATGGCAATAATTGTCAGGTGTTTTGAAATCCTTGTTGTGCTCACGTTTATTCTCGTTTCGAACACTGCGGCGAAATTATATATCTATCACATTTTCGACATTATAACTATATATTTCTGCACATAAAGTGTTATGTATACTGCCTATTCAGCTTTAACTATTATAGTAAATGGTATACAAAGTTTTTAACTAAATTAATACGTCAGAGGGATGTATAACCTGTGAAATCTCAGGGAAAATGAGTTCGTAAAACAACAACGAATGTACGGTTGACAGTCTAGTACGGTCGACTACGCTGACTGTGGAGACACTACCAGCACTGCATATAGGCTCGGCTATTGCTATCATTTAACACCTACATTTCTAGGTGTGGATACAAAGATAGTAACACCACATTCTGATATTGCCCTAATGAGCGTGGTTTAGGACATGCACTCAATTACTCTTGAACCAAAGCAACTCATACAAGCAAAATATCATATATAGTTTCATTTCATTTAAGAATTTCTCTTACGTTTTTATCTTTGAATTTGAATGCACATGTATTTAACGGCGCAGTTGAGTCCTTATAAATAAGTCAAATACTAAATTCCATTTACCTTGTTGGCTTTTCCAATTTTTTTTGATGTTTTATTCATCTTCCAACATCCAAACATCATCGTATCACATTTTGATGACGCTATATAAACGAACGAGAAACGAATTCAAATAAATAGATAACATATATAACAAAACAGGTAAAATTTCACACATAAAAACTTCACATTAATAAAATTAATAAGATAAGATACGTCTAAGTGCTGTAAGGAATCGCGTCTTACAGAAAAAAATGTATTCTATACATTCTCCGCTATTGGCCATTTTATGAGGTCACTAAAATTAGAAACTTTGCTTGTGTTTGGTAAAAATTAACAAATTGCAAATGCATCATCTACGTTGAAAGTAGTGGGCACTGTGCTGCTTTATTATACCACCATATATTTAGCAGCGAAGACTACAAACACAGAGTTGAATCACGCATGGATCGAACAATAAACGAAAAAAAACATGAGATGACACACAAGCTGGTTGCCTAAAAGCACTTAAATGTTTCCTGAGATAAAGGCAATTGAAGTAATAGCACTATAATCCATCTTTCTTCATAATTTGCAATAAAACTCTATTATAATAATAATTTTGCATATAATTTCACATCCATAATGCATTTTTAATGTCTTCTGATGACTGAATGGGGAGATTGAGGAGGAGAAGAAAAAAAGTAAAACACGAAAACCTTATTAGCACTCACTTATGGCCTAGCTTCACAATTATCATATTTTTTAGATACAACGATTAGATAAACTTGCTATTTTAAAAGGAAATGTAAAAACAAAACATGTACTATATGGCACGGTAAAAATATATATATGTTGTAGTATACTGGACTATTTCGTATAAAATGTATATAATTTTAACATGCACACACACCTGCTTATTCTACTCACAGGGTTGAGACAGCTTTTACAAATTTTGAATAGCTGAGACGATCTCGAAGCAAAAATTTGATGTGTAAACTTACGTGCTATCTAGATCTGTAAAATACTTTATTTCCGCTGTTAAAAGCATCCGTACCAAACCAAAAGTATAAATCTAAAAACTCTCCAATTTTTATAAAAACTTTTCTTAACAATCTGCAGCCAGAGTTAGTTTCCTTTCGGTTGGTAAGCTGTTACTGAATCCGCTCAATCCGCTGAAAATTTGTGATTGAAGCTGGTGACGTGACGATACTGAAGATCAACTGGGGTCCTTCCCGTTAAGCTTAATATTGGTTATTCATCCATTCTTACTATTCACTGGAGGTCCAATTTATGTTTGACATCCTGAAAATAATAAAATATCAAGCAAAAAATGCATTTTTCGTGGAATCACATATATATGACTTCATGGATTGAATGGAATACGGTGCATTTTTTATGCATAAATGTTTGTTCGAAGAAAAGTGTAACGTTTTACCACAGACAATAAAATCTTAAAGGAAGAGAAGGAAGGGGTATTTGGTTTTATTGAGGGAGATATATGCCTCAACTTGTAAACATTCTTATATAGTAGTGAAAGAATGAATGAAGTCATGCGTGAGTATAGACGTGAGCTTTGTATATGTACAATATGTGTTCTTGTATTGAAGAATTTAGACCATTTGAGTTTATGTGTACATGAAAACGCCATAATTCGGAGTAGTATGCGTGAAACCCAACTTTTCCCAAAGGTCGCTCGTGACAATCTATAATTTTTATGTGTGCATGCGCGTCGTTTGCCCATCAGCACATGTGGGTCACGTTGTATAAAGTTTATTATCATAAAAAATGAAGAAGAAAGGTTTGGGACAGGGTTAAAGGAAAGAAAAAGGACAAGACGGTTCTAAGAAAATGTGAATTAAAGGGTAACAAAAAAAGCAAATTGCTCTGTATTTTTGGGAAAGGTTATGGTTCTGGCTGCTGCAAGAGAGCTTACGTAGCCGTGTAGCATATACATTGATATATATGTCGGTGCTGAGTAAATCGTAATATGTAGATGCACATAAAAAACTCTTATGCATTATTAACTTACAGAATGACGTAACTGTAACATTTTGGTACGGTATTGGTCTTGCTTTGTTATTCTAGGAGGCAATCAGCGAAACGGTCCACTTTAAAGCGATTGTCCTAATGGGTAGGAATGGGTTGAGTGTTGATTTCTGAACCTAAAATAATAATGATAAAATACAGAATGTAGTGTACGTATGCATAACGGGAAAACACTGTAATGAAATACTATATAGCAGCTGGGGCCTTAGGAAGTGAAAGTCTTAAAGTGTTGATCATACAAAAACTCCATGTTAGCAAAATTATCGCATTTGGAATTCATGTGTTTTCAATTATGCAGAATCTCCAAAATTATTAAATGATAGTTTAAAATATCAATTCATTATATAATAATAAATAATTTACACTGCTAGTAAGTGTTTACGCCAGTATCAATTTAGCCCTTCTTTAAATAAAATTATAGAAGTAGAGATAGTTTGTTCGTAGTTGACTTAATGAGAGATCAATTTTGGTATTGGTGATTCAAATGTCATGAATATGTTACTAACTATCATGTATGAATTAATAATTATGAATCTTGTAATTAAAAGCTTATACTACTGGATACTACACGACACATTTTATAGCTAATGTGTTTTTCATCAATGAAGGTCGAAACGAATGAAAATGGTCATGTTAGATGGTTCTTGTCAAAACCAGCAACAGCATCATAATATTAAAACTAAATTCACTAATTTCTGGTTTACAATGACTTAAGGGGCATATTCTATTTTCATTTTCCGCTTAAATGTACCTAAATCTATATCAGAAACGCTTGTCCTATACGGAAATATATATGGCCTATGATCTGAACAATACATAATAGAAGTAAAAATGAAAGAAAGATCAATAAATCTGAGAAACTTCCCATTTCTAACAGAAATTCCAGGGATTTTATCAGAGGAAACCATCAAATTTCACCAGACGCGCTATTTAGACCGTAAGTACTCATATTGCATAAATAAATGCTAATATACTTGCGTGCTATGCACACATTGCACGCATGCACGAGTACACTCCATATACTTGAGTACCCGTAATACACGATTCCAACTGGAGATTGTTCTGCGTTCATATTTCCAAGTGGGTTTTTCTGATTAAGAAACTCCATTTACAGTGACTTGATGAATGGGCTATTTGGGGTTTCAAACTACGGGTTTTGGTTTCAACTGCCAAAAGTCACGAGAATATTAATGTATTCTGATGGTGAATGATTATTTCCTTTTGCAGTGCTTACGACGAATGAATTGAAGTTGAACACGCAATACGGACTTTCTTCGCCTCTCTTCTTGCTCGGTCATTTTAACTTTGATTAAAATAAAATCTTTCTATCCACATGAGTACATTACATTGATAAACAAGGACATAGATTTTACCAGCGCAGTAGTAGTTTAGTATTGTTTCAGTATATCCACGATCAACGGTGAAGGTGTACCGGTGTACGTTTCCCAAATTCCAGTGTAAATGGGCTATTGCTAGAACAAAAACTCATATATATGAGCAATTATCAGCAATGGGGAGCAGCCCTTCACATGGTCATTTTGTCCATGTATTTTATCTGTAAACTGTCATGAACATAACTTTTTGGGAGTCTACCAACCAGGAGAAATTTGAAACTACAGAAATAAATTAATGGAAGTTGCACCCTGCTTTTAAGTATTCACAAAAAAGCATTGATGTCATTCCTTTTGGTCGGCTATGACTATACATTCGTGATTCCACCTGCATTCATTTCATTTCATTACTTTCAAGCTCTTCATAAATATTAGTAAATAAAAGCAGCTAAAACCAAATAAAGTAAAAGTTGAGTGGAGAGATGCAACTAAAGCCCAGGAATGAACAATGAAAAGCTGCAACTACGCTGCATAATTTTTATTGAAGAGAGCTTGAAATGTTAAAGAAGGAAATTGAAAGTCATAAGGAGTCATCAACTCACAGCTAGCGATCTATTGTGGTGAGCAGCAAATGAGTCTTGTGTACATTTCCCTTTAACCTTTCCTTCTAAAAAAGACGAAACCACATAAAAACAGTGGGCAGAGGAGAGGAGAAGTGAGCTCAGGAAAAAAAGTCAAGAATTTATTGGTAATCCAAACCAACAAAAACTGCTGGTCTAATGGCTGTAATTTAATGCAAAGTAGTGAAGAGAGACTCGTCTTCGTCAAAATCCCCTTTACTTGCTTGTGACCATATAATACTGGTAATGGCATCATAAGTTTAACCCATCAAAAGCTTGTCTCCTCGTATAAAATGGAGAGAAGGGTAAGAAAAATGTGATGTAAATTAAATTAAATTAAACAATCTTACGTATTAGTAGTGTGTTTGTGTG
Organism: Orchesella villosa; assembly: GCA_036850725.1. Lineage (NCBI taxonomy): Eukaryota > Metazoa > Arthropoda > Collembola > Entomobryomorpha > Orchesellidae > Orchesella > Orchesella villosa. Next base: position 8,321 of record JAANSM010001345.1, read on the forward strand.
TGTACAAGTAAACTTGTAACATGTGGTAATATCCAACCTACTACTGTAGCTTCAGGTATGCCCGTTTACTTTTTAGGAGGAGAAGGTATGCAGTCGACAATGCATTATATGTTGTATATCGCTGTATTGTTTGATGCACACATTTAAATGAACTCTAGATCAGTGAAAAGCACTGCCATTGGTTTTTAACTGGATGCAAACGTTAAAGGTTCATGGCAATGTCAGCCCAGTGAAAAATGTGAGGAGGTGGTTTAACAGCGTTTATTACCTGAAAATAAATGTTCATTGGTTTCTGTATTGGAGAGGTATGAAATAAAGTTTACGATTTTAATTTGGATTTTCAATCATTTTAGTACTGTAAGATTTGTTGTTTTAAAGTATAGTATTCATGTTCATGAGTAATTCCTTGCTGGATTTTTTAAATTGTAGTTAATTTGCTTTACCATAATAGTCAATCAACTCGTAAATTATATTATGCCGTGGCTGTTTCGAGTTAGAATTTTAAGTTTATAACCGATTATAGGTTTTGTGTACAAGTTTCGGCTAGGAACCAGCGAATGTGATGATCTATTTCTTATATAAGTTAAAATATAAACTTTAACTATTTTTATGGACGTCAAATCCTGCAAATTGTTTAACTATGCGTTAACAGCATGAGTAATTTTAAAGATTTACTTTTCTTTTCCAGTTTTCTCAATTTTATTGGAATTAATAAGTTATGAGGTCATATTATTCGTTTTTTAACTCGGTGACATTTTAAGTTTGTTGAAATTTTGAAATATTAAAGCAAAAGGGAGATTTTGAGCAGCCTCCTATAATACGTCAGGAATATACAGATATCTTCATAAAAGTAAATTTTAACCTTAAAAGAGCTACTCATGCAAATAATGACATTTTACACGCAATCAAGCTATAGGGTTCCTATCTTGTTTTCTTATCAATCGATAAATAAGATCCAAAACATAATGGTTTTAGGCATAATTCAGGTTCTAGAAAGCGTATTATACATGATCTTCATACAACCTCTTGTGTCTTGGTGCTCTTGTTCTCTACATACGAAACATACATACACGGTGCAATAATATAGAGAAGGAAATGCACATAATATTCTACATGCGCAGAATATATATATATTCATTGTGTGTCTGTTCGTGATTCATGTTTCATATTTTAAATATTTACTTGCTCGTAAACCGATGAAGAAACACGGAACATGTTACCCTTTTAGATGCATTATTGTACCTATATAACATGAGCTATGAAGCGAGCTTGCTGGGAGGCAAGCAGCATCTAGTCAGCTGGCAGCTCCTGTTGCAACAAGACATGCCCAGCCTTGTTGAAGATGGAGTAAAAAGTGTAATGTAGAATGTGGAGTTTTGAGCAAGTAATACTGAATACTGATGCCAGCATCAGCAGCAGCAGGATGAGCAAAGAAAAATCAACCAGGCAAGCCATTGCGCATTGTGCTACAGCCATCATGATCTTTATTCCTCCCTCCAAGCCCATTCGAAAGCATTCCATCGGAGTTATGCTATTGCCGCTGGCTAGTTCCACTCATGGGGTCCTCATTTATCTCTTATATAACGAGATCAAGTTGTAGAGCTAATGGACATGGGCCATTTTAAAGAATCAATTTCATTCGCCAAAGTATCAAAGTCTTTGGGTTTTCGTTAAAATTGTTTTTGAGTTATGCTTTGCAAATACCGAATGACTGCTTGGGATGATGATGTTGTTGACGTATTTATTTTTGTTTGACCACTTTAAGCTGTCGGTATAGTATGACTAACTAGGAATTACTATCAATTCAGTAAATAATAGGAATAGAACTGTTTTGATTTCTGCTTTAAAATATAGAATAGTTATAAAATATTACATACTTCATACTTGCTAATACGACGATCGAAATTATCTGCATCACATAAAAAATATCTATAATATAAGGTTGTAGTTCATCATGCTCTGTTTGATATTTAAACATATACACTAAAACTCGTCGCGATTTTTACTAAAAAAATGATAAAAGTTTTAATTTATAATTAAGAGAAATAGGATTCGGTTTTTGGATAATTTGAACTTAACATTGCTTCAAGAAATGACCCATCGCATCGCTGCATGTCCTATTTTTCTTACGCAATTACCATTCAGATTCAGACAGAAAAGAAACGCAACGCAAGAAACGTTTATTAATGCGCAAGAAACATGCGCATTAATAAACAAATACTATTTAGCTTTTGGTTTCATAAAGTAGCTCTTAATAACTCCAGAATAACGTCTAAGAACATGCAGAGATGTTCCCTATGATAGTAAAACGTTTCCCTCTATCTGAATAACAGAATCCGAAGAAAACATGACACATTAACAATGAATACTTACTCAGCTTCACTAGAATAATTCAAAAAAAGGCTAGGCTATTTCCATTGCTGGATAAAAAAAACTTTTACCATCCTAAATATTCCTTATCGTTTTTATGGACAATAGACTACATAAAATAAGGTGTCTACGTTAAAAATTTACCATTCACCTGCATCATTTGATATAAATATAAATATAATTTTGTTGCTTACATTACATTACTTGTCTAGTGGACAACAATGATTATCATAGCCATAATAATAACAATAAAACGTTAACGATATACACTATATGTTTATGAATATGAAGTGGAATTATTTTTTTTTCTTGCGTTCTCCTCAATAGATTATATTATACACTTATTCCAAGCAACACACATGCACATGGGCTTGGCATATGGTTTCTCGTCAAGCCTTTTCCACCTTTTCTTCATTCTCTGTCTTGGCATTCTTTTTTCTCAACTCACAAAACCTCTGACCTACTGCTGTGAAATGCTCAAAGCTCACTGGTTTTCTTGAGCTAAAACTCCTCAATAATCCCCCTATTCTCTGTCTGTGTGTTACGTTATGTTATATAAACCTTTAATTCAGCTTTATGAGAATAGCTGTAATTATAATGTATTCCTGGCCATCATTATGATGATGGGCCGTGGAAAAATTATTGCGCCGACAAAAGGGCTGACGTGTGTGGAGAATGCAAAGAGAGCTTATTAACTCGCGTTCCTTTAGTTCAACATCCAACATAGTATCAGTAACAGTGCTAAAGCTCTCTTAGTATAGTGGTGGCTGTGGCTGTTGGTTGGTGGTAATAGACATAATATACAATGTTATGTGACTATGCGATTATTATTCCACAAATTCTTTTTAGTCTTGTGTTAGTCGTCATCTCCTTTCGACTTCTTAAGAAAAAGTTGTATCATTAGTACTGATCATCATCATTCTCTCCTACTTGGCTCATTTCAGGTGACCGGAGCACTTACTCATCGTTATCAGTCTCTTTGCGAAACGCGAGTTAGCAATAAGATCCCATTAAATACCAAAGTAATTCTGTGTTCATCGTACATTGGCTTCATTTACTTATGCATGGAATGGTTAGAAAGGGAAAAAACATTTAGTTAGGATGAAGATCAAATTCGTTTGTTAATGTCTGGACATGATTTCAATGTGACTTAATTCACGGAGAGGAGACAGGTGACAGCCATTTCAGTGTCTGTATACCGAATCCAAAATGAGAAAAATATGTATGAGGTCACACACCGTGAAAACAACATTACAAGTTTTGTAAAATACCTTTGGCAAAACGATACTTTAAGAAAAATGCAGCGAGTAGTAGTAGTAGTAGTAGTTTATATACTTTACAACAAAATCAGAATACACTGTATAGTGATAACCCGCCCATTTTTAATGAAAATTAGCTATCCACTTCATCCCATCTGAGTTGTAGATGCCTTAAAGGTCCATAAAAATTGGTGGGTATCTACAAAACCATATTCCTTTTCTATATCTATATTCTTCATCCACCTTTTCCCCATTCCAATCTCAACTCTATCAACTATATAGTGAGAAAGAAACCACTCATAATTTTAAAAGTACATTTTAGTTAAAGCATTATTATGATTATTATAGTGGAACAGGATTGAAAAAAGTTTGTTTCACATGGCGATCACCATCATCTCATGGGCTATCCATCCATCGACTAAATTATAATTTTGGTTCTCTATTTGGAGAGTTAGCTGGAAGAAACAGTCAATAATTCACTCATGAGCATGACAAGGGAGAGAGATGAGAGATTACATCTTGAGATATGCATAAAAAAATATTCTCCATTATATTCTACACCTTATTCATTTCATGTTACAACAAGTCATGTAATGTGTGTGTGAAGAAACATTAGCAAACACTTCTTTTGCTTTACATTAAAATGTAAAGGAATGAGAGAAGCAGGGAAAACTTCCCTTTCTTATTGTTAGCTACAGAGCTGCCTATGAGTATATATAATTTCAGGTGTGTAGCTTCTACTTATATACAAACATTACCTATTCCTTCTCCATTGTATTAAGTATATCCTTCATTCCCACAACCGCAACACAATTCGTCAAACCTCCTGTTCCATGCAATGCATGTGTCTACCTAGTTTTTTTTCTATTACATTTTTATACATGCATAAGTATGCATTAATATCATGAATCATAGGTAACATGCATCAAAAAAGCCACATGAAAATGATTATTATGATGAGGATCATCATCAGGATTATGATTTCTTTTGGTCATTGTGTATCACCTTTAGTGGACTCAAACAATAAATTTTTATTCGGTTTCACAACATGTATTTTACAAATATATACGGACTCGTATCCACACTCTTTCACTTGTCTAATAAATGTATATAGGGATGCCTATAGGATTCTCCTCCTAAGCTGCAAAACCAGCTTTATGACCAAATCAGAAAAATGATTACACTTATCTTATATTACAGTCGCCATTACTTCGATAGAATTACATATTATCATTATTACTACATACTAAAGAAGCAAGCAATGGCAATGAATACCAATTTAATCTAAACAGAATTTGAAGATTATTATGCAGATGAGATGAAATTCCAGCCAACATGTGAGATTGTTCATCTTCAGTTACAAACACACACATTGAGAGAGAGTCTCTTTATAAAAAGTCAATTTTTAGTTGTTTTTGTTTCTTCTGCCTCTCTCTCCCCGATTCAAGACAGGCTTTTCGAAGCCAAGTAATGAAAGTTGAAGATCAAGAAAATGAAAATCATTATTCAGTGCAGGGCTTGTCTTTTAATTCCTACGAACAATTTCATTTTGGTTCGTTCTTGTTCTTCTTCTGGCAGCTATATAGGCTCACTCTCTGGTGTCTGTGTTGTTCCTTGCATGGCACACCAAAAGCAAACGACCAGTTTTCTCGGCATAAGTTGTAATAATAATGTATTCAAGATTATTGCTTGAAAAGGATTTTTACTCGAGATTTTAAATATCATGTCAAAAATGTTAAAATGAAACATGGCTTTTGAAAGAGAGAAGGCGTATGCAGATAAATTATTACGTGAGGTGCCATGTATGAATATCTCCCTGTTAGTATTACTGTTTTAGTAGTAATGCTATGCCACCCTTTCTGAATTTGCCTGAAGAGGAAAAAAATTGGGATGAATCTGGACCAAGTTTAAATGAATATGAAAATCAGGTTGGAGAAGAGGGATGATACTACACATTTAATAATAATCAAAATTCGGTAATAATAATAGGGAGTAATATCTCTTCTCTTTGAAGGATGAATACAAAAGTACAAGAGGGAAATACCTCAAAGGTATACATAAGGATTATTACCAATACACTTGAAACCATTATGTGTTTTATATAATATACCAAAAGGTAGGTGGATTTTTTAGAGTAGCGAGAGCTACTTTCATGCTAGTTTTTGATTTTATACTTTAATGTGGTTGTCCGTCCGTTTCTCAATCAAGAGAACTTGACACATTATCTCAAATTTCGAAGAGGAACACATGTTAACAGCTGCAAAACTTTGTTTCCAACACTAAATTAACTGATTTACTTTGTATGCGTTGCAAAATCTAGCGAAATTTATTTCATTTTATAAATAAAAAAATAACCAGGAATGCTACTCTGTTTCAACGAGTTTTTTAATTCTATACAATACCAATACCTCTTTCTCATTTCTGTTCTACCTTGCTTTTGCACCTTCCTGGAGGCTCATCATCATTTCTTCAGTTGTATAGTCTTTTATGCTATCATATCATCATCAAGATGATCATATACATGACAGAAAGTGTATTGAGAGCTTGCACCTTCCTGGAGGCTCATCATCATTTCTTCAGTTGTATAGTCTTTTATGCTATCATATCATCATCAAGATGATCATATACATGACAGAAAGTGTATTGAGTAATGGAATTTACACATCTAATAATCCAACTTCTACTCACGTCTCTTCCATATAAAATATGTAGTAGTAATGATAATAACGTTTACTCCATCTTATAAGCCCACACTTTTCCACGAATTATAATGAATTTGGTACATGTTCACATTACTATAATGGCCAATATTTTTACGGTATGCATACTGAATCTCATTATGCATACAATCATTATTGTTATTATTACCGATTGAGCTGAAAATGAAAATGCTTTTATAACTTACAAAAAAGTACGTTTTGCATTGTGCACGCTGACCATTTACTTGTTGTAATGGAGGTGCATATAAGCAGCATGCTTTGCATTAAAAAGGAGCATCATCATTCTTCGACTGAAGAAATGCCCACTCCTTATCGCATCGTTTCTTATTTCTCTCCATCTCTCTCTCTCTTTCGTTCTTCCCTCAAAACGAAGACTTTAACTACAAAAGTGTACGAGATAATGGCGGCTGTTGGTGTGCAATTTAATACATGGTTATTGCGTAGGATGATAAAAAATACTTGTGAGCTTGCTCAAAGGTAAGGTTGGTTTAGCTGGAATGGAAGGTTGGCTTGACTGCGTGAACAAGACTTTTTGGTTGGATTGGGATTGTGTTTGGTTTGTTTGCTCCCTCAAAACCAAACTGGAATTGGATGGTGAACCAAGGAGAACCCTAAAAAGACAGAATGAAAAAGTGCTGCTCACAGTCAGCAGTGGTACACCTTTTCGTGCGTGAATATATAGGGAGAAGAGGAGTCTCCTCAGTCAAAAGCATTACATTGGATTTTCTAACAAAAGAAGATATATTATCTTTATGGATCACATTAAATGCCAACATAAGAGCCACACTATTTATAATATTGTGAAGAAAACGTGTGATTATATGGGATTCAGGGGTAGCATGTATATCTCTTCCATGTATATATTCTACCTTCGCAATGAAAACCTCAATCCCGCCTGAGTGGATATAGCTGTGTGTATTGCTCAAACACAAATGTATTCTCATAATAAGCCCATAACAATATTATAAATTTTACCTATATCCCTACTTTATATTTCAAGCATAACGCTTGCAATACAGCGTTTCTTCTCCAGCAGCAGTGAGCAGACATGTCTGCTGTATTCATGACTAGTCAACCTTCATATGGAGCCACCCCACAACCATTTTATACCCTTATATGATACGTTTATACCCTCTATGTGGTACCCGCTAGTTGCCTCCTTATAATATAAAAGTATCATTTAAATATATATACGTGTACGTCCAATGCATAACATACAAGTAGGTATTACATAAGCCCATTCACGCATTTTACCCCAACCCTTTATCTCCAGGGAAGACCGAAGCAAAAACTACACAGTGGACGAAAACCACTGCACTACACTGATATGGTTGTGAATGATTACTATAATCATTATAATCATCATAATGATGATTATTTCCAGTTCCACCAAAGTTACTACCACTTTATGGCCTTGATTCTATTCGTCCCCGAAACTTCTATTGTATTCATGATGATGATGATTTCAACCTCGTGGTTTTGTAACTGGCAAAGTACTTTTGGTAGCATAAGATGGCTGTTCAACCATAGCTTCTTTCAAAAACTCATCTATTAAACTCATTTTAAAACATTTTTTTGTGTGCTTTCGTATAAGCTGTGTTTTGTCAAGGATATCCAAAACAGCATCATTTATGAATACCATTTTCTACTTTTATATCTACTTTATTTGGCTATCACCATTCTAGACGGTTTTTATATTACGAAAACATCTACTTATATTTCAGGAATGCCAATAATATCCATTCACAAAAATGCAAAATTTGTGTTCCGTGGTAGGGTGAGGGAAGAGGGTTGTGAAGTGCCATATGAATCTTGTGCTGATTGCATCACAATTCGCAATGATAATAACAACAACACAATAAAAACCGACATAATAAGATTTTTTGTGGTTTGTATTTTCATTAATGGTTCTGAGATACGTATAAGATGTTGGGCTTATGTGATGCCATCACCATCAGCTATCGCCATTCTTTGGGTTTCTTCATTCATACCCTAAATTTCCCTGCATTTATCGTTCACATTCACCACTCACCACATCACCAGTATTCGTTTTATTATTGACGTTATACCAAAATTACTTCAGTTTGATGCTCAACGTAGAGAAATGCATGCGGGTTATTACTGTTATGACGAAAATATGTAATAATTTCGTATTTTCTTTATCTGAAAAAGTCTGAAACATGTATTTGGTGAATGGCAATTTGCTACTGAATTGGATCATTATGGTTTCTTCCTTTAAAAAGATTGGCTATAACAATGCCTACAGAATATGGCGGCTGCAATAGCAAATAAGATATTAAAGGCTAGACTCAAATCTTTGGTGACTAATAAGCGGACGAAGAAATAATTCACATTAATCAGATCATATATCTATGAAAGTTACTCTTAAAAACCCATAGCGTGAAGCTGTTTTCTCGTAACTTGTAAATCTGACGTGAGAATTTAAATTTCAAGAAAATTCTATATACGTATCTATCTAACATAGTAGTTAAACATTTTGCTATCTACATACTTTGGAATGTCTAAAACCCCTATATTGATCTAACGAGAATAAGTACTATCACGATAGGGAGGAGAACGATATATTCGTTCGTAAAAAATTTCCTCCTTTACCGTCTTCGTAAGTTCTTTAAGCTACTTCGATTTAACTATGCATGTTTGTAATCTTTCTTTCCCAAATAGAAGGGATTTTTTGAAGCCATAATATCCTTATCCATCAAATGTCGTCTAGCTGGAGAAAGGGATAAAGGTAAGAAAAGGGATGTGTGTGAGATGCAATAGCAATAAAGTTGAAGTGTCTGCTTTTGAGAGCACTTCAATATCATGAGCTCCATAATTTTAGAAACGGAGAAAGTTGAAAACAGCTTTTGAGCCCCGGAAAATCTCATACGGAAAAGCTTACACTTACGATCGTCTTACATCTCTATAAAGAAAAGCAGCGGGGTACATAGGAAAGCAAAAGGAGAAAAGATGAAACGCACTTTAATAACCGGAATGTCAAATATGTACTGCTTTTGGGGGACTTTTTTCTGATGCTAACTTAGCTAACAAAAAAGGTATGCTGGTATGGTATGAGTATGTTTTTTTCAGAAGAACGTCAAGTCATAATATACAACGATGTGCCATTATATAAAATGAGATGATGCACCGCATTCGGTGTAAATTGCTTTTGCTTCGTAAGCTTTCAGCTTCCTGTCGCAAATACCTTCTAACCATATAGATTCCATACATCAAACAGCACACATCACCAGTCATTCTTTGCAAATTCTTTTTNCTTCGTAAGCTTTCAGCTTCCTGTCGCAAATACCTTCTAACCATATAGATTCCATACATCAAACAGCACACATCACCAGTCATTTTGGGCAAATTCTTTTTCAGTGAAAGCAAACCCTCATTTATTTTTCTGGAAAATGTTGGACTGATAGGTGGTAATGGTTATTGTTATGACATGGCTATAATACATATGTTCATATAGACGGGGATTTTAGATGAGACGGACTATAGTTTATATGATACGAATAAATGCTGAGAATAACGCGATAGTTTAATACGAAAATTGGATATTTTTGGAGGAAATATTTTATATATTTTGTAAGCTTTATAAATGTAATGCTTGTTTACTGTACGGTATACCTATAGTTAGTTCAAATACGCATTTACATATTCTATAACACGATGAAAAAGTACTGATGACGGTGGCAAAACTAACTACGCTTAGTGTTTTCAATATTTTCATATCCAATCCGGATGTGATTGACAAAATGATAAATGAGTTAGCATCGAAAAACTCAATATATGAAGTTGCACAATACACATTCAAGATTTATAGATTGCTACTACTTTTTCGCAACCCAAGCTAAAATAAATTGAAACATCTTTGAAATATGATTAGTATTTGCGTAGTCATTTATTAAGGAGACTTGTTACAAAACATTAACTCTATTGAAATAAAGGAGATACAAAAATTTCCGCTACATTACAATTGAGTAATTTTCCGCATCAATGCGCGAATTATACAGACCGGAAAAATTTCGATTTCTACAAACTGTAAAATTATGAAGGTTTTTTATATTAGGTACCTAACAAATTTAAAAGAAATGATTAATATTGAATGGAAATCCAAGTATTGATCATTTTTATTAATACGACCTGTCGCATCGCTTATAGATAATTGCGTACTGATCATAACTCCCACAATTATCATACTAATCCCATTATAAGGTATATCTTATGAACAATTTCATGCACAGTATTTGTGAAACTTTTCCAAATAAAGTGATTCAACACAGGCGCCTACATGATAAAAACCATATTTACAATCAATAAAATAGATTCTTATTCTGAATTTGGTACCACCACCAACGACTTTCAATTGCCCATTGCAATTTATAAAATGAAAATAGGCATTTTTAACTTATAAACACCATACTGTTTTGATAGCTACCCGGAATTATCATTCTTTCACACTAAAAGCCTATCCATTTTGAAACATTTACATACCTACTGAACTCAATGGCCGATTCATGATAGTGATGT
>JAANSM010001346.1:1592-19198 GCA_036850725.1 Orchesella villosa
TGTGAGGTGAGGTGGAAGGAGAGCAGATCTAGTTGGCTTATACAAAGAGAAAGATTCCATTTTCTTAGTTAGTGCATGCTCAGGCTCTGCAACGTCTATAAAATACAGACAGAGGGGTCCAATAAGTTATCCTTTTCATTTGATTTGGTTCCTTAGTAAATATAAGAATCAAGTCCAATCTTCTTCCTTTGCTTTCCAAGAATATACTTAAGTATATATATATTGGTTTATTGGCGATGGTGGTGGTGGTGATACTAGGTGATATTTTTCACAAGATGCTAAAAGCCACCAACGAAATAAAGGAGAGGAGAGCGTACATGCATGGTGAAATAAGGTAACGTAGTCATTCTTGGAAGCTAATAAAAGATGCTATAAATTTTCATCGTTTTTTCTTCTTAGCCGTCTTTTCCAAAGTAAATGAAAAGTTGTTTGTGGCTCCAGAATATGTATGTATACGAAAAGAAACGGAAGTTAATACTTAACTGCAACTTATTGTGCAAGTCCCTATATATGAGTATGCTACCTATATAGCTTGACAGTGAGTGCAACCAAGCATCTCGAGAACGTAAGCAAGAAAAATTTCTATTGAACCACACGAACCACTTGCAAAGGTGTGTACATCCTTGTTCTTCTCCTTAGATTATATTTATAGCAAAGTGGTATAAATAAATGGAGGACTGTCGATTTGATATAAGTTATAATTCAAGTGGGCAAATTCCTTCTCATGCTAGTAATATCACACGTGGTTGAAACAAAATATTCTTACATTTTCTCTTCTTTTTCCTTTACATTCATTACCTTTGGAGAGGTAAGGAATGCTCATACATGGGAAACAGGCAGAGCGCCGAAGGTAAACAGGTGGGTTTAGCACATACTTTCTCTTTGGATTATTACAAGAAAGGATTGGATTTTCCATGAATCATTTATAACCTGGTGATGTGGAAGGAAAAAGAAAACAAAGAGTGAAAGCCTCCCTGATAAAGAGTTGAGTCCATTTGATACTTTCACCGGAAAGAAAAACGCTCTTAGTTTGAATGCTTTGCTCTTCTTGGCAGTCCTTTTAAACTTGTTATGAGGAGCTAATGGATGCATATCAAGCTTTTGAAGAGTGTAGAAAGCGTTCAACGACGCAATAATACACTTATTATATGTACGTATTTCTACGTGAAGTAGACTATTTATTATTCATAATTTTGTAGAAAGCGCTGACATTTTAATTTAGAATATTCTTCATAAATTTCCCACCTTCCTGCATACTTCTTTACTTCCTTTCTACACTTACCAACCTTTATGGAATGTAAAAAGAAATATAAACTAATAAACTTTGATACATGCTCAAGAAGCCGCATTTTTGCTCATCATTTTACAAGATATATTTTCTTACATAGAATATGCTCCACTCTGTCTGACATGATACGAGTCTCAAAACCCAATTCAAGAGTCAAGTTAGCGAGGACGAGAGTACTGCTTTATTGCATATTTATGGTGTAAAACCGCTTTTCTTGTATTGCTCCACTTTTGCTGCACCACTACCACTGTATCCTATTACACACAAGTAAAAGGAGCCAAGTAGTAACCAAGCATGTAAAAAAGAGAGTCGTCACCAGACCAAAGAATTTAACCATCGTCTTCAGGAATTTTGGGAAAAGAGAAAGTTTGTAGAAGACGGGCTTATATACTAGTTATATGTTCAAAGTATACAAACGCTTATGTTGTTACACACAGACTCTTTTACTATTTTACTATTTGCTACTACTTTCAAGTAGTTCTAAGCCTTTCTCTGAATGTTGGGGAAATTCTCCTCTTCCTCTATTATTCCTCCATGAGTTTTTTTTCTCTTCTTCTTGGCTCACTTCCATTCTTGTTGCCAGTTGCTCTAAAACTCTCTCACACACACATGTATTAAGCATGACTCTTCGAATGGCTAGTAATAATAAATTGGTAAATGGTATGAAAAAATAGCCAACTGCAAGTGATAGCATTATATGGAAGAAAAAATACAGAGAAAGTAAAAATAGTTTTGGAGTGTAGGACATCTACGTAGTTAAGATGAATAAAGAGAAAGTGAGTGTAGAGAAAATAAATCATAGAATATAAAAATAAAGTATAGCACACACACTTTTGTTGCGTGTCTCGTTATTGTATCATATTTTTTTCTTATTCATTCTTCCCAACTCTTACCTCGTAGTTAAAGTATGAGTAGTATTACGTTAAAGTGGAAGTATGTATCAATTGTATGTGAGCTGAGTATATATGAGCCTATGTTACTTTGTAATTCGAAAACGGTTTTCTTTTTCAGACGATCCCCGTCAAAGTTTAGTTTCCTCTTGTTTCTTTAGCGTCTGTTGGTTTTAAAGAGTTGCTTATTTTGCTTGTGGCGCAGCTTCTTGCCTACATATTTGAAGAGAACAGACTTGTTTGGGAAAATTGCCCATTGCTTCAAAAATCGACTTGCTTTCCTTTCTCTTTTCTCCTTTCATCCATCCTGTTTCCTTTTTAAAAATGTGAATGCGAATGTACCCATTCAGTTATGTTTAGGTTTGGCATGGGCGTCCTATAGTGACTTTCCCTTCGAACTTTTTCCTTGTGTTTTTTCTCGTTACTGGGTGAAGTGAATGTACATCATCATCGTCATGCAATGTCATGTAGTTTTGGCATGAATTGAAGCAAAATGGAACTTTATACTCCCTTTTGTTCCTCATTTTTTCCATGCTGAATGTAGTAATTCACAAGGATAGCTATACAATGAGTTTGTTTCTCTTCTCGTAAGCTATTTTACGTGTTTTTGGGCTGAGCTGCCGTTATGACAGTTTCTAAAAAGTGGGAAAAAGAAAAAAATGAGGAAAAGTAGAAAAGAGGATTGAGTTGTTCTCTTTACATGGTTGGAGTAGTTGGTATTATTGTGGCAGTAAAATAAAAGTATTTGGAGCAATGTCAAAATAAGGAGAAAGGGAGGGAGAAAAGAGAAACAAGGACAAAGTCATAAATTGATCTGATATTCTTATTCTTATTCGATACTTTTTGTTCTCATAAGGGAGGATTTTCTTGGGGAATTTAAGGAGAAAATATGAGCATTCAAGAAATGCTATGCATATCACATTATTTGTCTTGTTTGTGTAGTGCAACCAGCAAGAGAAAGCATTTTTCATGCTTCCAAGTAAAAACTGTACTCCCAGTTTGACAAGGAGCAGTACAAGTGGAAAAATCTGTCGGATTGAGGGCTCAAGAAATTTATTAGTAATGCTTAATGTTATGTAAGCGTAAAAATATCTTGTAAACTTGCTCTAAATCACGTTTTCTCCTTGTTTTACATAAGCATTTGCGATGAAGCTGAATATAATGCCAACAGTTAATGTTCAAATGGATCAAGGTTAAACTTCCTGTTATTTGGCAATCGGCAAATGACATTATTTATGCAGCCTTTCGATGGAGAGTTGACGCGTTTAATAGGCATAATATACGAACCCACTTTATTCTCCCTGTTTGTCAGAAAATGTCAATTTCTAGGTTGAATTTTTCACGTTACCCTTTCATTGCATCAATGTTTCTAGGTATGAATACAATAGATTGATTGATTTCAATGAGAATAATCGAAACACTTAACCTGTCAATTGCATAGTTTTATTGACCAACTTTCGCGAAGCTGTAAAATTTTGTAGACATATCATTAAATACTCATGCACTAGATTGGATCCAATGTTGCAATTTGCAAATATTGATTCCAATTGTTAGTCGATATTAAAAGTAGTTAAATTTGGCGAATCCATACGGAATCGGATTCTTTAAAAATTATTTTCTTAATGTATGGTATAAGGAATACTAGCACGAGTGATTATGTATTTAACTGTAAAGCTATTAAAAAGGCTCGAACTAGTAGTTTTATATAAAACTGTCCCATCACAAATGAGATGTTTGCTAAAACTTCCAAACACACTATTGTAGCATCGATTTGACAAGGAAAGTAAAAGTTTAATAAAAGTTTTCTTCGGACCCAAATCCTTTGATATCTTCAACTTTTTCCATTGCCTGAAGCTTAATACTGCCTTGTACATATTTTTATTTCACTTTCTGTATCTTTTTCAAACTAGAATTCAATGCCTCGAAAACATCTGTGTGATTAGATTGAAATGGATGGTAAGATATGGGTTTGAACTTTCTTATAAAATTTGTACAAAAGACAAACCTACTCATGCTTGTTGAATACAAAAGCAGAGTAAAGTTTCTGTATTCTGTACATTCTGAATACATTCTGTACTTACAGGATTTTCGTTTAAAAAAGCAGTCGAGCTTCCTCCCCAGATTTAAATTGTCACAGTCTTTCAATAGCTCAGAACAAAACTCAGCTAAGTCTCAAGTACTAGTAGATTCAGCAGTGGCTATCATGATGTGAGGAAGTTGAGAAATGGCCATGTCCTAAGTCCCCGTCATAAAGTAGGTAAGGGGTTTCCCGAACTTTCTTCCATCTTAACGAGTAAAGGAATGAGAGAAAAACGCATTTTGACTGCACTTATAAATTAAACAAGATCAATTATTCAGCTCCACTTTCCTTTTGTGTCTTAATCTTTTTTGTTTCGAAATGGAATTCATTAAGTTGATGTGAGAAAGAGAGACTACGAAGACGAGAGAGGGAAACTGAGAGAGTGAAAGTGAAACAATCAAAGAGTGAGCATAATGTATATAAGATATATAATCACTTGGCTTAGGGAAAGTAAAGGAAAAGTTAAAAAACATTAAAAGAGGGCATTTACGCATTAAGAGAAAAGTAAAACAAAAAGAACTTTGCTCATTCTCTCGCCACTTCCTTGACTAAACAAGAAAAACACGATGTGAAGTGGGAACAGAAAAAGAGTCAGGAAAAGATGAATATATATACGTTTAACAACGACGCAACGATGAGTTGGCTGGTGTAGAGAGAAAGAGAGTAGAGGAATCATAATGTGTGTTTTAAAAAGACGCTGTAAGACAAGTTACTGCAGACCCTGGAGTTGTTTTTTTGGTTATTCTTGCGGCTTATAAAACATGAGCAGAGTTAAGATAGGAAAGCGTAGTAAAAGCAGACGAAAAAAATTTCTTGTTAGTCTAAAAATATATCAGATCTCCTTGTTCTCTATACATATGAAATGGCACACGAAGAAAAAATGGGCGCATGATGTTTAAGGATACCATTGTCTGTCTCTGCTCTGCCTCTTGTGAAAACTGTAGGATATTGTCACTTTTTATGGCTACGTCGCTGTAATACATTCACCAAGAGAGAAATCTAAAAAGACCACACCACTGGTTTCTTTTGTAAGTTTTAACAGTAAAAAAATATGAAAAAAAGAAGCTGCTGGCTTGCATAGAAAAAGAAGTTTTTTCAGGACTCTCCTCTATGTACACTTACTCACCACTTTATACAAACTGAACGTACCGTAAATCCGTAGTAAATTCTATTTTTAGTCAGAGGAGAAGACAACATTTATATGAAGTACATACATACATTCATTACGTAGACTGCATGAGAATATAAAAAGATAGATGAAATTCTATCTTTTGATATCTTTATATAGAGAGACCTAAGTAGGAAATGAATATTGGTGACTTTCACAAGCCTAGTATATGTATAGTAGTGTTTGGTATTGGTATTATGCCGCCAGTGCTGGAGTATTAGCACATTTATTCTCTCTAGCCGTATTGCTTGCCTTTGGGTACTTTGCACCGAGGATGGCAGGTCGAATATAGTAGTGCTGTCGTAGTGAATCGTTGCAGTAGTCAGTGGCCGGATATGCTCTCAAATCTCTGCGTCTGATGTACCCTTTTCTTACAAGAAGAATCAAATGTGTACATGGCTGAAAAGGACAAGGAACTTTTTCCAGATTTTTGAGACTGCAACCATTTACTAAGAAAAAGGGCTGGCCAGCTGGGTGTCATAACTTGTCCTTGCTTGTGCTTAACTAGAGGAGTATTTGCTAAGTCCGCCTGCTCCTTTTTATGTCACTGGAAATTGCAATGGAATAATACGATTTTACTTCAAGAGAAAATTCAATTTGGCTGTATTGTCTGTATGTGAATATCTGTAGTGTAGAATTTTTTTTTTCTGAAACCAGCTGAAGATGGCTAGAAAAAATCTGATGAAAAACACAAGTTTGCATATTTGGGGTTTTCCGTCTAGACAAATAAAAAATTGTAAGAAATTTACATGATTTTTAATCCAATTTTTTATAAGGACGACATTTTGAACGTGAAGTTGTGACTTGAGGTAAATATATGTCATATGTATCTTACTCGAATAACGTGAAACTATTTGCATTGTACGGGATTCTGAAAACGAAGTTAGTTATATAATTTTTTAAGTTAACCCAAAATAATTTTTCTAGAAATTTGAAAACGCCAACTTATACCCGTAGGTATATGTACTTTCGTTACATTCCGATACTTCTGGTAACATTATTAACTACTAAAATCTTCAGTCCATTTCCAAAAGATACTCCATCTATATAGCATAACTAAAGTTCATTTTTATAAGAAGGAACAATCACTTATCGTTAGCACGATTTCATGCATAGTCAAAGCTGTCTGTCAAACAAAACCAAAAAAAGCGGTAAAAGTTTGTGTAGGCAGTATAGAAGTAGTTGGTTAGTTGGTAGTCCCTTATAGTAGTTACTTCTACTAGTGGTATGCACTAGTAGCCTCCACATTTCACTTTATCGTTTGGTCTTTCTTCGTTTTTCTTTCTGTCTATCTTCTTCTTTTTGTCCTTCTCTCTCTTTTATTTTTTTTCAAGTGAAAGTGAACGTCAAAAAGTAGAGCAAAAAAGGGATGCTCTCATCTCATTCCTTCTTTTTCTTTCTCCCTTTTGCTTCCCCATTCTATGGGATGATGATGATTATAGTACACATGAGTATACGGAAAAGTGTGTAACTTTCTCTCTTTCCAACCACTATCATTGCTCCAACTACAATGCAATGTGTTTACTTACTTACACTCACAATGCTCAACTCTTTTTTTCCCATGCATTTCCCTCTTTCGGCTACTCTCCCGGTTGCCCTCGTTTTTTCTCCTCTCTCTATTTTCCTCATGTATTCCCATCATCCCATTGTTGCACACAGAGAGTTGTAGTCCATATGAGATGAGGACTAGCAAGAATACTGTTGCAATGCAGTGGTACACTGGTTTGCCGGGGGATCTTATGGAATTTACTCGTCCATCCATTTATAGTTTTTTTTCTTTGGCTACAAAACTTGCATCTCAAGATTCCAAAATGGTATGTGATAGTCGTTCACTCCGTCAATAATACTTCATATGCACATGATGAACGATAGCAGTTTCCATTGCTTCCCACCAACTGCGATGTTAGAAGTTAGAATAGACTAATATATGGATATGGTTGGTCTGCTCGTAACCTTATACATTACTACACAAAAGTACAAGTTTTTCCATTCCATCTTCACATTTGAGATTCTACATGCATCCTTGCTCTTTTTCTTTCATTCCCTTCAACAAGAGAGACAGCTAGATATTAGTTAGAAGAAGGGAGAGCTCTCAAAAAAACCTACTAACTCCGGAAGGAAAAAACTGAGCAATGAGATGACTACTGCTACACAAGCTTGATGCTGCACACTAAAAAAATGGAAGAAATACAAGATTCATCCTCAATATTTCACGAGTAATCCTAGAAACCGCTACCTGCCACATGACTTCTCTCTCTGTTTCCTTCCTTTTTGCGTTTAACTCACTATGCTATTCTAGTCTTAGATTTTTATCCTTTCCTTTTACTATATCACCTCTCTGTTTCTACTTTTAGTTTCTCTTCCTATTCATATCCGTGACAAAAAAACAAACGGAAGTAAGCGGAGAAATATTATGGTGTGTGATATGATGAAATTGAGTTATGTCTGCCTGTTATGTAATGGAAAGTAGTAAAAGTACACGAAACGAAAGTATGGAATAGTAAAAAAAAAGTAGGTGGTTTGATTGTGTAATAGTTCAAAGGAAAGTTGTGCATATTATGTGGGGGAAACAGGAAAAGCAGGAGGCACGTGTAGCCAGTTTATCACGTTTGAGTTGGATACGGGTCAGTTCACCACTACTTGCTACTTACTTTCCCGTTCTTTCGTATTGTAATGTAATGTTACCCTTTTCCTTTCAGAATGTTTCTGAAAACTTGAAATAAATGGATCATCCCCAGATACCTCACATTCTTTGGACAGTCAGTTAGCGTAAGAGCAGTCACAGAGAAAGAAATATTTGACAGATGGAAAGATAGGAAATGTGAAAAAGTACAAAGAGGAAATACTACGTATTTGAACAATTGATTTATGACAGTGTGCTAATGCTGTGTAACCTGAGACCCTGAGACATGTTCCCAACCCAAAACATATATACTTATTCTCATCTATAAGGGTAAGGACATATTTATGTCTACATTAACCAGCTTGTGTTCTCATCAGAAAAAATTCTTTGAGACACAGGAGCAAAAACAACTTAGGGGAAGTAAAAGTGATATGAAAAGTAAAAGGGAAATAACATTCATGCCTCCAGCCTATGGACAGGTGTGTGTGTTTGGTGTACGTACACCGTTAAAGGTAAAAGTAAAATGGCAGAGTTTCCTCCAACTACAAAGTTTGGATGCCGGTCTTTCCATTAAAAAGAAAATGCATCTTTCGTTATAAATCATGTTGACTTTGGATAAAGAGAAATGTGTGGGATGACAGTTAACTCAGATGGAGATGCGTGTGGGTTGAGTTGAATACCACATCACACCCTGGAACCACGATCGTGGGACTCCTTTCTGAGAAAATAACTTTCAGTTTCAAGAACCGATTTACAAAACCTCTTTCTTTTTACGGAGGATGATAGGCGGGTAAATGACACTCTCTCGCTCAGGGTAGAGCAACATACATTTCCCCGTTTCTCCAATCCTCGTGCCTTGATGGATAAAAAAAGGTATGTGTTATGGGAGCGATGTTCTCTATGACAGTTTGCATTATGATACTGCCAGTCATGGTCAATAATTTTCTCTGGAGCATTTTTGCATGAGCTATCTGCTCGACTCTGTCACAATGTTATGTCCCTACGTTTTTTACTTGTGCTTGTGTTCGGGCGAAAAAACAACTCAATTTGATATTCAGTTCCTTTTCCCTTTTATGCTCATAATTTTTTCCTCGAGGGGAGGAAAAAGGATTGTGGTCTTGTCTATCATGATATAGGCCAGGTTGGTAGCATAATCCAAAAGGTGTAATAAAGAAGCTTAATATGTGGAACATTTTCAACCATGATAAGGAGCAATAATCCCACACACCCCTTTAGACTTTGACTTCTCTTATCTATTTTCACTTATGAAATAAAGAAATGTGTAAGAATGACGGAACAACTGTTACACACTTTTCTTTCGTATAAAATTGTTTGCCCATGTCAAGAAGCGAGCTAGGGTTTTTCTTTCTCTTACACATAGTTATGGTTTGGAATAAGCAAGGTGTAAAAATTTCATAAGCTGTTTCCACCAAACAAAAAAACGCAACGTAACTCAACCCACCACTTCCCTTCCCATGTTTGTGTTATGTATATAAGCGTGTGAGTAGTGGGTATAAGCGCGTTTCTGTGTGTTTTTTAAGAAGGATGATGATAATGATGGTGATAGTGTGGCAATGGGATTTCGTATTTCGTTATTTGGCATGAATGAATGGCCATCCGCATTTTGGGAAAGGCTTCAAGTAGAAATATTGATGAGGGTTTCCCGTTAACCTTTCTTTCCACTTATTTCTACTCACTTTCTCTGGCTGGACGGCTGAAGCATTACGTGATTGTCATTCTGTTCGCTTACTCCTCCATTTTTTCCTCAACTCGATCGCTGAGACCTGTCCAACTTTTTCCAAACTTTAGTGAAACAAGAAAAATCCGGAGGAAGGAAAACTCTGCGAAATTTACCATCATCCCGATTCTCCTGTTTCACTTCTTAAATCTTATCGTGGGCGCAGCAGTAATTCTTTCTCGGAAGAAAAACAAAAGTAGGCAGAAGGGTGAGGAAAAGGAGAATTAATCCAATCAGCAAAAATAAAAAGGAAAAAAAAGACAAGTTAACAAAGTTTATAGTTAACCAAAGCAATATCAAAGCATTGAGAGTGCTTGTGCTTGCTTTCGCAATTGCTTCCCGTGCTCTGAAAGTTACAAGACAAAGGATATATGTAAGCAAGTGTGAAGGAGACGATGGAATGAAGGATGTTTAGAAACAATAAAGTCAATTTGCTGAGGCATCACGTACTTTGTGGCTGCTGTGTAAGATTATTACAGCTATATAATTATCATTATATGAACTGACAGACAGTTCTTCATCCTTAAACTTTGTTAGGGAGGTGAAGGACAGTATAGGAAAGTTAGTTAATAAAATAAAATTTGTGGAGTACATGGAAAAGGATTGGTGGGACTGGAAAAACTTTTCAAATCAAAATTTGTAGATATAGAGAATAGGTATCAAGTAATTCAAACGTTGCAACGTTGACGGCAATTTTGTTGAACGTAGCATATTCTGACTTCTGAAAATGTGACGTCAGGAATACAGCAGGATTAATATATGGATATAAACCCTTTTCGGATATGGGACTAAAAATAAATTGTTGTAAAAAGAATACCAACATGGAAGCTATTATAAATACTTCTATGTAACTATAAAAGTTTGAAATCAAAAGCTTTTTCACTCGACAACCACTTCAAAGCGAGAATGTATTAGCATATTATTAAAAACTAGCGTTTATCCAGAGTAAACATAATCTCAAGGTGCTGCAAGGTAACGGATGAATTGGGGCATAAACTAGAACATCACACAATCATCCTGACATAATATAGATAAAGTTTGATTCGCTGTTATTGCAAATAAACCCAAAGAAAATACGTATGACTCAATCCAGATGACGACTTAAAACTTACCTTTTAAATCATTCTCTCAAGGACTTTGTTTATTTTCGTCGATTTTCTCTTCCAAATTTATCAAGAATTGGGGAAGAGAAAGTCATACAGGTAAACAAATACCCAAAAACACGGTTTGTGTTTGCATGAAATAGGAGCGAAATTGGCTTTCAACCAATCTTCCTTCCTGTCTAAAAAGTAAGATGATAAAGTAAAGTCGGGAAAGAAGGTATTATGTTATTCCAAGTCATCGCAGTTCGCACTGTTGGTGATGGTCGTTGTTGATTATAATGATGATGATGACGATGATGGCAAAGAATAAAATGAAAAGAAAGAAGTAAATATTTGACCAGATTGACGCACAGAATTTCTCTCAGTCAGTCAGCCACTAGGCATTCGTGTAAGAAGGACTAAAGAAAATAGTAAGAAAAAAGAGACATAAAACTTAACTTCCTTTTTCTTTCAAGTATAATGGTGGTGGTGCTAGTGGTGGATGATGATAACGATTGAAAATACTGGGAGCTATTCCCTGGGAAAGGATTCATGTCATGATTCATGTTTGATTCTACAAAGTAGAGGCAATGCACGTATTCAGGTGGAAATCCTCTTTGAATTGTTTTCACTTTTTTATTCTTCTTTTTTTTCCTCATATCAACATCAACATCGATAGAAAAAGCGGAGAGAGTTGCGTATATAGAATAGAATATAGAGGGAAAAGTTGTACTCCTTTTTCTACCTTTTTATCACGTCAACCATGTTTGTTCATAATGCGTATACTTTCTTACTGTCTTCTTCTTAGGTCTTTATAGCCCCGCAAGAAGCTTCTCAATAAGACGGAAACAGAAGAGGTGGAGGAGATCGACGGGAGTGAAAAAGGAATGAGAAAGTTAGTGATCCTCATCTGCTTTTCGTAACATCATCATAGATACACATACCATCCCATTCCACTGTGTATAACGACTTCAGAGGAACTTGAGAGGACTAACTAACTGCGCCATATGCCACTCAGTTTGTTCCCGCTGTCGCCACGACTCTTATACCGTGTTCCCCCATTGAATCCGAATTGACGTTGGGTGCACTCTAGATATACACATCTATTTTTTGCGAAGTGAAAGCTAAAAATACAAAGGGAACGCTTCTCTGAGCAAAGGAAAATCTATACCCCTTCTCATCGCGGTGGGGGAATAAGAACACAGAAAGAAAGCAAAGGTTCGTCCCTTGATGTAGAAAGAGTGGAATTGATTTTTTAAGTGAAAGGTTAGACCAGACTTTCCCCCCTTCTTCATCATACCCAAGTATTGTTTTTTTACTTATCATTACAACACGTACCATTCTGGTGAGCCATTTACATATTATATGAATGCGTCATTGTGCAATTTATGTACGTTATCCCCTTCCCTCCAACCTGCTATAGCAATACCACTACCAGACAATGGAATGCTTAGGGAAACTCACTTAAAAGCGGATGAAATTGCATTCTACAATAGAAATCAGCCACTGCCACCACCACCACCAGTGCAATATTGTAGGTGTGCCTAAAATCTAATGTGCTTTGAGAGCTAGGACTAACCCAAACAAGTTCACTTTATTTACATGCAATTCAACGCAGCGGGTGAGTCCTCCAGATATTACACAATATATTTACTGCCTACTCCTACCAAACTGTGGAAAAAATAAAACCAAACCAGCAAAAGCAATAAATACGCGTTGGTTTGGTTGCTGAATGGATAGTGAAAAAAAAAGAATCATGTACTCATATAGAGTTCACTTTTAGATTCCATTCCAGCCACATCAAGTGAAAGTTTTTCTCTCTTAGTGCAAGTGACAGCTATTTCAATTGACGAGCGTTGGGAAAGCAGAGGAGGCAAAAAATTTGGTAGAGAATATGAGAGAAGAAGAAGAGCTGAGCACCCAAGTTTCAAATCAAGTGTATGCATGAGTGAATCCATCCATCTACCCATCTTCTACTTCCAGCATCCCTTCATAAAACCTTTTACCTACAGCCACCAACCAACTGTATTACTAAAGCAGTATATACTATATACTGAAGTATATACTTACACCCTTACACCTCCTATATCATCAACATTACCCACGTTTCCTTAACTTAACGTCAGTCAGCGTCAGCGAGACGACAAGAACTCAGTAGAAATACAGCATGACAACATTTTTTATTAGTATTATGCACGAGGAGATCTGTCGTAATAATAACAAAAGCCGTATACCAGCAGCCTAACACCGCGTTTTCTTCATCTACATCTACCTAGCTCAGCTTCTTTTCTCATCTGAACGGTATCAACATATAAGTTAGTTTACTGGTTTTTCTCAAAACGGCATATTATACAAAGCTCTACAAGTGTATTACTCCCACCAGTGTACAGCGCACAATCATACAAAAATATAATATATATATAAAGGAAGAAATAAGCTGGGGCTGAAATCCAAAGAAGATAAAAAGTTTATTCATGTGTACTTAAACATATACATGACATGACATAACCGACGCTTGTGTACTTATGAGTGAGTGAAAAGGAAGATTGAGTAGCTCGAGCTTGAGCCCTTCCACCAACATTACCGTAGAAAAACTCATCTACAGTTGGAAATGTAATATATAAGTTGCTGTTGCTGACTCCCCTGTTCATCTTTCTCAGGAAAATATTATTTCTCAGATCAAGTCTTCCTCTCTTTCTCATTCCTGATGTAAGAGACGATTGAGATAAGTGTGGGTGGGTGGTAGACAAGTTAAGGAGCTCCAACTCATCTGCAATTTATTTCTTCACTGATGCTATTATTACTATTAATACAATACTAGTAGGTTAGGTTACTTTACCCATAAAAAACGTATACTGACTGAGCAAGAAATAATTTCCACCTAAAAGTTTAAGAACGGGGCTCAAGATGGGAAATAATAGTGAAATATGAATGAAGATAGAAGCGACCATCATCATCATCAACAACACCATCAAGAGAAGCAGAAAGAAGTAAAAGAAAGTTTGCAAGAAAGTTGTGCCGCAGTGTCCATAGAAAATGAGGTTGTGAAGGAGCAGAGCGCATGTGAAAATGCCATACATTCATTACTTCTCACCTTGTTACTCTTGAAACGATTTGAGTCCCAGTCAAACTCCAAAGCGGATGATGGTTCCCGTTCTAAGAGGTTCTCAAAAATGCATTTTTAATCACGGTTCATCATCAAAATGAAGGGAATTTTTCGTCTTTGCTTACAACGCCCAACTTTCCTCTTTTCGTTTTATCCTTCTCATAAAATTTCTATTGGATGAGTGAGCGATTCACACCAAAGTGCAAGTGGTTGCTGATGTCGAATCCATCAGCAGTATGTTGGTATGAAGAGACAAAACGTTCGGACTATATCATTGATTGTGTGCACTTTTACGTATCTCCTGGTTGGAGCTGCAATCTTTGATTCTCTTGAGTCTGCAACGGAGACAAGACAGCGTGACGCTTTGCTAGGTAAGTACAAAAAAAACTGTTTCACACGAGAATGTATTATAAAACTTTTCCGATATGAACATTTAGTTTTGATTCCGTCCATGTTGCTTCTATATTCTATGCCGATAACGGGAAAACTGGTGGGGCGAGAGTATAGTATTGTATTCATATAGTAAAAAGTTTAGCATGAACTTTTTTTTGGACCTTTTTCCAAAGAAAAAGGTACAGGAACCAAAAGCGGAAGGCAAAATAGTTCAAAGTTGAATGTCCTCAATCTCAATGCTGCATAATCTATAATATACATATATTTTTTGCATCTCTGAACAAAAGCAATTTTCTGGAAAGAATATTCAAGAGTTTCCCAGTCCTTCTTCCCATCGAGAGATAGTAGTCAAATTGTGAAATGACAGGATTGCCGCACGTATGACATGCTTCGTTACATTTGGTATTGCTTTTTTGAATGTTTTCTTTTTGTTAAGGTTGGCCGAGTTTTGGGATAGTTTTAAACAGTTAGGTATTGGCATTACCATTTCAAAAATGATTGTATTTGAATGTGTGTGATGTGATAGGGGGCGTTTTCAATTGACATTTTCCCCATTTAAACATACTGCTAATGGTTACATTACATTACACGAAGATACTAAGCAGCAAGGGAGGATAGACTGGGGAAAAGCTACAATTGAAATGTGTGCTGTTCTTCGAAGATTGTGTAGGTACAAGGGAAAAGTACTTATGTGCAATAAAAAGAAAGTATTTTTCCACCGGAGAGACAAGGAAAGCCTTGCCACTGAAGAGAAATGGTGTTGGTCTACTCCATTGAATAAAGGATGGGCAGAAATAATGCATGAAATCTTGAATTTTATTGCCCATTCAAGCAAATACAGTTTCACTCTATTTCCGAATTGCTGTGAAGAAGATTACCTGTTCTTCACAGGTATAGTATAGTAGTAGCACATTTTGCTGGATATTATCTCTGAGAGTGATATAGTGAGATGAAGCGTGAGTTGAGTTGAGTATGCCATTCATGTGTGTGGATACATGAAGACATAAAATATTGACAGGTAACGATGAAATTGAAACTTTTTTGTTTTTGTGTTTATGGAGCAGATATACGTAGTGTTTGATGTGGTGTTACATGAAGCGAATGTTTCGGAGAAAATAGAGATCTCAGTAAAAACATGTATATGGAGTATTATTAGGATAGGATTTTTTAAAGCTGTACGCGGAGAAAATCATTGTTTTGTTATGGCTCTGGGGAAATTGGATGAGTGAATTTTATGGAAATCTAAGCTGCTAGCTATTAAATAAGCGGATGATGGAATTGCAACGTAGAAAACAGTTCTTCGTATTGAAATGGGTTTTGATCATGTTGTAGCGAGGTTATCACTTTACACAAGAAAAAGATGGGAAATGGAGATGAAAAATTACGACTAATAGTCGGTAGCGCACTAATTGCAATTAAAACAATTCATTAGGGATGAGACATGAATATACACACTGAAACTGAATCAATGTAGTCTTATGAAATGATGTACGAAACTGGTTCATTTCGTTGAAATTGAAAATACTTCAGGTTATAGTGACTTTATGGAAGTTGTGTAGAAAACATATATATATCTTTTTGGTGTTATTGAGTACAGCACAGCACTTTAAAAGAGAACAGTACTTTTGGTTCTATGTTCTATGAAACACTCATGTGGTTAGCATACCACCTCTGTGGTCTGGTTTCACATCTCTCATCTCTCTCCTTCAAGTTTTGGCTGCTTCCAGAATCCTTTCCCAATATAGGTTTCCCATTACTGCCTATATAAGCAGTTATTCAATTTTCAACCCACGTACGTAGGCAGACGTCTGTCAATCTGTTAAGGACAAAATGCACATTATGTGCATCGTCATCATATCATCCTTCTAATACCAGCCACATTCCCGGTGTTCTGCTCCATTTCATTTTTCTCCACTAGTTTACATGATCACATTGCAGTTTCCAGGAACTTTCGCTTGATTGCTTCAATGTAATTTATTTCTCCATTGTAGTTTCACATAAACAATATGCCAACGTTGCACTCCAATCCAATAGCCTTTTTCATAACCATTACTATTACGAGAGTAGTAAAGGCCCTTGATTTATGGCATACATACTTTTCTTCCCCTTTTCTCTTTGGTCGTGTTGCGATCCATATCAAACAATTTGCGTGAGAACTTTGCTGTTTTTTCTCCTTCTCTCCTGTTGCCGTTCTCTTGTCTTTCTCCATGCTTTCTCGTTCGTGTTTATTGGCATCATGCATGTGTCATGCATGCATCCTT
The DNA here is from genome assembly GCA_036850725.1 of Orchesella villosa. Classification (NCBI taxonomy): domain Eukaryota; kingdom Metazoa; phylum Arthropoda; class Collembola; order Entomobryomorpha; family Orchesellidae; genus Orchesella; species Orchesella villosa. The sequence continues at coordinate 18,222 of JAANSM010001346.1, forward strand.
GTCATAAGTATTTGTAAGTATGTGGTGTCATCCTATCATCATCATCATCATGATCGTCAGCACCGCCATTTTTATCCATGTCAAGGGAATACGCATTAAATGTGGTTGTGTGTGTTTGCTTATATACAACAAGCACCATAGTGTGCCTATCAACTCACCATGATATCAGGATCATTACGATGGCAAGAAAGAAGAGTGCCATCAGGAAGGAAGGCTATAAATGGGATTATATAGCTGGAGCTAGAATAATTGCTCCACTAAACTCTCCTCGTTCCCTCGATTACATTATCCATGACCTCTTCTTTTCATGCAAACACACTAAAGTTTTTACTTACACTCGAGGACGAGGACACTATAGGATGCAAGTGCTATTTTTAGACGGTATGGAGAAATGGAAGGGTTTAAATGTGCCTTGTGGTGGTATAGGAAGATTAACGTTGCATGCTAAAAATTTATGGGCACGGCTGACCTTCGTCGATCAATCTTTTGGAAAAATTTATGTTTGTACTTTTAGCATATGAAATAATGTATCTAGATCATTACTTTCCGCTTCAGGTATTTTTTGTCATTTTTTCTTATACAAATACAAAGTTACTACAATCATTAGCCCATAACGTATGGGCAGTCTGGTCTAATCCCGCTCAACTTTACCAATCGTGAGAACTTTTAATAATTTATTTTCTTTGTATAAATATGCTATAAACAGACTTGGTAAGGGAAGTGTCCTTATAAAATTAATATTGGCTCTTTATGTGTGTAAGGAATGGAGATTTGAAGGAAATATATTGATGTTGATGGCAAATTCCGGGTTCAATGAAACCAATATTTAAATCCGGACCTGAAACTGTGCTGCTAATAATTTAAAAGCAATACCTCTCGTTACTATCATACATCATCCATTCCTGGTCCCAAATTGTGGCTCCCTTTTACCTTACTTCCTTAGGTTTGAGCACTATCGTAAATCAAACCCAAGAAAC